>JAHZNE010004069.1:0-169484 GCA_027744055.1 Callyntrura sp. NNG-2020
GTAAAATAAAAAAATAAAACTACATCTGTTGAGCTAAAATGTTGATGAATATTAGGTTGTTCTTCTGTTGAGTCTGTCTAAAAGTGTAAAAGCGTAAGCAAACAACAATGTACCATAATATATAATACTCGAAATAATACAAAGATACTCCCTCATGTAGATAGATAGACACAGAAGACGAATTTAATGTGTTGTTGCCTGTGTGTGTGTAGGTATGTTGAAGGTAAAAGGAATACACACTCGCCGACTGCTGACTGACTGGCTACAAACTGTGATATTATGCTGTTTTAAAAAATAATCATGAGAGTATGATTTTTAGCAAGTATTGCACATTTTTGCATTGTTACCATATATGTACATCATCATAATACGATGGTGAGTTTGGTGGAGTAACTTTACTAACTACACAACAACTACTTGCACTATTTTTGTTCCCTATTATATTCGTCCCCTGCTGTTGTATCGCTGCTGCTGCTGCTGCTGCTGCTGCTGCCGAGCCGACTACTACTCTTTTGTCTGATAACTGCTAAACTGATAGTCAAAGTCGAATAATAAGGTAATGCAAATGTTGAAAATGTAGTGGAGAGGGGAGAATAATTTTTTTTGTGAAAAAAGAGGAATATACATACGCATATGCCTATTCATTCATCGTACATACAATATACATGGAGATACCTAATATTTAATAATAATCATTATTTTCTTGTGAGTGAATTGGATTGTGTAATACTAAAAATGGAGGTAGAGCTCTCAGAGAGGCTTAAAGAGATGCGAATTTTGAGAATGAACGAGTGTTGCTGACTGCTGATGATGAGAATATTGTTGCCTCCTAGAATTATTACTGCACAATAAAAAAAAATCTTTCAAAAGCTCAACTTCTCTTTTAGTTAAGTAGTTGTAGCAGTTGTAGTGGTAACTTAATCATAATTACAAAAATGCTTTAACGATATTTCATATAAACGATGTACTATGATGGTCTCTGCCTTTGGTGCTTGTGTGAGTGAGTGGAATGTGTGTGTGTCTGTGTGTGCGCATTTTTGCTCTCGTTTGTTGGTTTATATTGTTGTTATTAATATTTATTAAATAATATAAATGGAGTAAGTGGAGTTAAACAAAATAAAAAAATGTATGTATCAACTATAAAAATTATGATTTCTTGCCTTGCATTATTACATTTTTTCTCGCTCTTAAATTAACGTAAGAGCACCGTTTAAATAATTATATTATTAAAAGTTCTGTCTCACTCAACTAAGTAAATATTACGATGTTGAACTATTTTTATGTGGGTTACACTCTCCTGTAATATTTTTATTATTATGTTTTTTGTGTAAAGTTTAGCAGTAGTAGTTTAGTTTAAATTAGGCAGACAATGAATGAAAATATTAAAATTAAAAATTTCTGTTTTGGAAGGTGGCGGTGGTGATGAGAAGGTGGGCGTTTGTTGATTAAAAAACAAAATAATAATGAAGTGTGTGTGGCAGAGGGGCGCATATAAATGTTCCTTCCAAAGCAGGCGATTCCTTCTGCTAGTACAAGACAATTAGACAAAGCTAATATGTACTGTTACATACTTTGTCGTCATTCATGGAGGTGTCCGTCGTATTTCATCTGTTTTACGGTTGGTTGTGCATTAAAATAAACAATTGCCTGTTATGCATGGTGTGGTGCCTTTACTTTTGTTTGCGTCTATTTTTTGTCATTTCTTTATTGCTACAAGCTGTAGTCTTCGTCGATGATGATAATGATGCGTGTCTGTTATATGGTAGCAGTGAGTGGTGTGAGTGCAGTGGCAAGCGGCGCTGTAACCGACTAAATGCTTACAGTTTTAGTGACAACGCGATTACGATACAACGTATCTCAGCGTTAGTGAGGGGATAACCCTGACAAGCAAACCAGTCCGAGGAATGCGCAGTTGAATAAAAAAAATCGTCTACTGGTTTTTCGATCAGGAATCTAATTCTTTATTTAAATCAATAAGTTTGTGTGTGCGCAGTTTCGAAAGCTGTATATATATATACTCTTCATAAATACTGATATTTCATTTCGCTTTTTGGCTCCTGTTTTTCCTCACAGGTCTGACTACTTTTGTTTTTGGCATTCGACGAGGTGAACGTTGAAATATTGAAGTTTATAAAACAAACTGAAGTAAAGAAGTGCAACAAAAACAAAACAATGCAATTATTGCAGTTGCTAAGAAATGGTTGGCAAGTTTGGTTTTGTGTTCTGTCGAGGTAGTCGTAGTTTTAATTCATGTCAGCCCATTAATACCTATTAGGCCTGATAGCATCTACCTGTATAATCCTGTTTTTCTTGTAGCATCAACGTAATTAGCAGCTTATGAAAGAGGTTTTACATATATATATCTCATGCAAATATGCACGACTTATATGGCTCTTAATCATAAACGGATTTAGTAGCAAAAATGTAAGACGATCAGTTGCTAAAATTCGCGATCAGAAAACAGGAAGATCTTTTTTGTTCTTTCTGGGTTTGACTGTTGACATTTATGCATACAATTTATCCTACATTTTTCTTTTGTTTGTAAAGTGCTTCGGTAACCATGAATTTGTTTATTATTAATTAATGTACAAAACTTGTCTTGTTTGTTTTATCCCAACAGGATCAACGAAAGGATGGTTTTGCGTGCCGCAAAATTGAAGTAAACTTGTTCACGTTCCAAAGTTGAAAGTAAAAACTTTCAATGTTTTCCATGTTAGTATGAACTTGTTACCGTTTAGTGCAATGTTGTTCAGTTATCGTGGTATAATACTCCCAGTGGACGGTACTTGTAAACTTCTCGAGAATAGAAACATCCAGAACTGTAGTACATCTTCAGATGCCACCTGTTTTCATGTGGAACTTTGACTTGACATTTCAACACTGCCAGTTGGAATGGAATATTTTTTGATTAAGTGTATGATAAATAATAATTAGCATGGATTTTGAGGAACATTTAATCATGCACAGTACTATGCTACGAGTAATTGGACCAAGTATTTAATTTAATAAAAAAGTGGAAATTTAAATGGTGCTACATAAAATAAGAATGTCCTTCAGACTTGCCCTCAATGTTATTTTGTGGAAAGATTTTGGCAAAGACGCAAGCTGATCCTAAACTGCAGAGATAGAAATCATCTAGGATATTTCTACAAAATGCACTTTTCTTATCATCACCAATAACTACGCCACATTCCGTACCGTCGTGTCCAGTTTTCTTCGTGAGAGCAATCAACTCGTAATAATGTTGTTGGCAACTACATGAAAGTGCAGTTTTGTTGGTGGGGCAAAAAAATAGTGGATGCATTTATATAACTCACAGCGGTCTTCCTTTTCTTGGTAAGTCAAGCCAAAACTGCATAATATTGCGCTTCGTCGCATAAAATTTTAAATATTACTTGTCTATTGTTTTGCATACCCAAATCGACGTTGAAATCTGTTACACGCCAGGTTATGAGTATGCTTTTTCGTGTATTTTATTGCAAGTTGTTCAAAAGCCATATTAACTGACGCCAAAAAGTTGTAGTGGAAGGCACACTGAAACATAAATGTCCCCACAAGTAAATGACATATATGATCAAAACCAATAAATCAATCGACAAAGGAAGACTAGTTTCCCCAACATTTCTATATTGCTTGTGATTAATGCTGTGGTGGTGGCGGTAGTAGTAGGAAGGAAAGCAAGCATGAAATTTTAATCTTCAGCTCTTCAGCATGACTACGTATGTTCACGACGACGAATGACGACAATGATGTGCTAAAATGTAGATGCAAATCACTAGGACAGCAGTTGAGTGCCACAACAACGCGCAGGCTACAGGTTACTAGATTGGTGTTGTACAGTGCGGCGGCGTCCTGTCGTCACAGCGAATGGTAGAGTTTTATCGTTATCATCTTTTTTTATCAATGATAAATGTACGCTGAGAGCTGCAGCTGTCGTAACGGTAGTATTGGTATTGAGGACTGGCTTTCGTGTACATAGTAATAACTGCACAATGCATGGTGTAGGCTCTAAAAAAGAAAAATCGTAAAAATCTACATATTTTGTGTCACTTGTTGCGATAAAGGAAAAGATGGCATATCGGCATTGAATCTCGTCCCAAATGTTATTTTGACGTAAAATCCGTTAAGTGCATAAACGTGTGAACTGAGAGAGATTGGAGTGAATCAGTAAAGCACGTTTGCCCTAACAACAGCAACGCAGAGAGATTTTGTAAGGGAAAGACTCTGAAGAGACCTAATAAAATACTCAAGTACAGACATAATCACATATCAATAAAACATTTAATAGTAACGGTTCGTTGCCAATGATGGTTGGGTGTAGGTACGGATGTGTACAGTTTTGTACTTCCATCATCCAAATCCAAAAGAAAGAAAAAAATACGGAAACCCTTTCATTAGTGCATCCTTGACCTGAAAGGGTTTCCTAATGTACGATGAAGACCAATCTTTAGTGGTCAATTTTATTGAAAGAATATTATAGCATCAGTGATACCATTATCGTTTGGTACGTTAGTTTTGTTCTTTTATTAGCTTTGCTGCCTAATTCACTAACTGCATGTCCACTCTGTACTTGGTAGAGGGCGGCCAAGCGTAAACCATGAACAGTGGTTGTGGCGTGGTTGTAATTATATGGTGATAATATAATACTTGAATTTGAAGGCTGTGGCCAGTCGCAATATTCTTTCATATTTGTTGGCAAAAATAATACAATTGTATAACTAATGTCGATTGTTAGCATGATTTTAAAGTTGTTGTTGTTTATTGTTGTCACAGATTTATCATATCACATGAACCCGACGACACCATGCCTGAGATTGAGAAGCATTTGCACCAACTGTCGCATTTACTTCGGGAGCATGACTCAATTAAACTGGTAGTGAGATTGGAAAATTCAACGACGCCAAATGTAGCTAGAAATCGTTACCTTGCCGTGGTGTCCTGCATTGAACAAGAATGCGAAGAGTACTGCGTTCTAGGAATTGATTGTGAAAAGAGTATTAGTCTCGGCCTGGTCCTTGCCATCTTATCCCACACAACTATCAGACTAGATGGCGATGGCGGGTTTTGCATTACCAACGGAGATGGACTCCGAAGTCATATTTTCAAACCCGTTTCCGTACAGACCATGTGGACGGCCCTCCAGTCACTCTACCAAGCTAGTGAATGTGCTAAGAAGAATAACAGTTACCAGGTGTATGCGGTTAAGCATTACAATAAGTTGTTCCAGACGTATAAATCAGACACGGAGTGCCTCAGCGAATGGAACGCTCTTCCGGGTGTCGAGGTCAAAAGGCCGGTCATATCGGCAATGTCAGTAAAAGAGCAAATTACAATGAATTCAAATATATATTTCTTCGATTAGGTTTTGTTTGTTCCTAAAATTGTTATTTAATTTACTTTTTCATTTTATATGCAGGACCTCAGAAGAGATAACGCTGAAGGAGAAAATTAGTTGTGCACTCCGGGAAATACTTTTGAATGAAAAAGATTTGGATGAAGTGACGTCTAAAGAAATCCGTACAAAACTTGAAACGAAGCTCCAGATTGACTTTTCAAAGTAATACCTAAATTATGAGTACAACATGGATACCTAAATACTTGAACTGTTCTGGCACGACATTTTTATTTATTATTGTAGTTATAAATCCTTTATTGACGAAGAGATGCTCAGAATACTTGGCCAAATGGAGGCTCCGGCGTTAATTCTAGATCATTTATATTTGGGCACAGAATGGAATGCGTCGCATCAACAAGAACTGTCTGAGAAAGAGTACGTATGCACATGGATTTTGACAATTTTACGCTTTATGTCATGCTATTAATTACTACAATAAATCTAATTGTTTTCATTGTTGTGTTTTTTAGAATAAGCTGTATTCTCAATGTAACGGCTGAAATTGATAATTTTTTTCCGGATATGTTTCGCTACATGAATATTCCTGTAATTGATAATGAAGAGACTGACCTTCTCCGATATTTTAATGATTCCTATCGTTTCATTAGCCAAGCACTTAAAGAGGATAAGAATGTATTAGTTCATTGTAAAATGGGTATTAGTAGATCTGCAACAATTGTGATAGCATATGTTATGAAGACGCGGAATTGGGACCTTCCCCGATCGCTGGAGCATGTGAAGAAAAGACGCACATGTGTAAAACCTAATCCGCACTTTATGAAACAGCTTGAAGTGTACGAGGTGAGTTGTCAGTCTTTACTTGATAAAGATTAGCGTATGCTCCTGTATATAAGTATCTTCCGAATACTAATGTACTGTTTCCGTTTATTTATAACAGGGAATATTAGCTGCGAAGCGCTACAGTAGCACACTTGAGAAACGTTCAAAGTCAGAGTCTAATCTTAAACAAAGTGATATTGCCCTTTCGACGCCGAAGGACAGAAATTTTTCCAGTTCAAATAATGATATTATTGTAAGTGGGAATGAAGTTAAGTCGCCAAGGAAATATTACAACACAGCACCAGCCCGACTGAAACCGGAGAAGGTTGGCAAAATTACAGGGGATCTTCTTCGACCAAAGAGCTGTTCATGTGCGGCAATACCTCTATCGTCAGTCCCAACAGTTTTCAATGACATAGTTCCACCTGAGGTCATGGACTCCTTTACTGAAGCCGTTAGAAGTTTAGAGCAACAAGAGCAGCAACAATCCCTACCTCCTGATTGTCGACTAAATTGTACGGCAACTTCGGAATCCTTAGTCATCACCTCAGAAAATGCGGTTCCGGTGGTCAAAATTTTTGACGACAGTCAAGTTGACTGTAGCATGGATACTGAAGAGGCGCCGCTAACAGGAGTCGACATCATTCAAGATTCCTATCGTGATAATGGTAATGGCAGTAGCAGTAATAATATCGTTAAACCATTGCTAGAGCTAAACATCCTACCCACAGTTGACGAAGTAGAAAGACCCGATGAACATCCGAAATCGCCCACGTCTCAGGATTCAGACTCTACAACAGGAAATAACGTTAGCAGTAGAAAAAATATAAGTTTGAAATGTTGCCGAAAGCCTTTTAACGGGCACACATTTTCTGTGTCCCCCAATCAAGTAATTAACATTAGTAGTGTACTCGACTCAAAATTTAGCGTAAGACGTTTAGTGAATGAATTTGAGTCACAGAGTAATCGTCAACTAAACTCACTCTTGTCGTCATCTTCCATTGACAACAACGCTTCCATCGGTCAGATCATTATAGTAGACGATAACAAGGATTACGGTTCAGCACAAAGTAGTTCCTACGAATCAGATGCAAACTCCAGTGGAGATGATCGTGTTACTTCAAAGAAAGCAGAAGCATTTGGTTGTTTGTCTTTTTTAAGGAGAAGCTCTCATCACAACTTTAAAACAGAAAGAATCGCTAAAGAAAGTTGTAATAATAGCTCATTGATAGATACTCCTAAAAGTTTTAAAAAGTCCTCTGGAGATTCTCCATGTCGTTCCAGAGATAAAATGAAAGAAAAGTCTTTCAAATCCAAAATAAAATTACCAATAGCTCATTTGGTAACGTCTTCCGTCGAAAATGAAAAGCCAGAATTTCATACAGTGAAGACTGGAGTGGTGAAGCAAAGATTGGAGGCGTTTGAGGCGAAGTCAACAATTCCTCTATCAAAGCAACAACAGCAGCAACTGTACATAAGATCTCATAGCCGGTCTCATAGTGCCACGGGCACTTCTACCACCTACCCTTATGACGCGATCGAGCCACTATCCTCCTACGGTCATCAAAGGAAGTCCTCGTTGCCTCAACTCAACAACTCATCTTCCTCAGCAACGACGGATTTTGATACCAACTCACTTCCTCATCGTTTTCCAATCGTTAGCTTACCTGATCGGAAAGGTTCTCTGGATTCTAGTGTATTCAGGACCTTTCCTAATGCCAACTGTAGATCCTTCACTGTTCGAGGATTTCAGGCGAATTCTAAGTCACTTTTTACATCTCGGTCGAAAAGTAACAATGTGGTGGGACTGATTCCACCTAATTCAGGGAATCGACAACAACATGGGAGCACACACCCTCTCACACATTTGCCTACAACTTATTTATCTTAATAAATAATGTACAGTTTAATTGGACATAATCTCGTTTTTTACTATGCAAAATTATCACGATGGAATAAGACGAAACCTTTGAGAAAAATATTACCATACAGTTTCTTTATAGTACTCCAATCAGGACGTATAAATAATAATAAAGACTCAGTTTATTTATATATATATATTATATATATATTATATATTGATTATTCATATTGCGACATTACAATTGTAGCTAACGGAAGTTTAACATAAAACATAAACACTTGCCTTCATGTTGAGCGATGATGATTAAATTTTCCAACATACACACTTTTACAGTTTGATGTACATATTATTTTGTAGTACTTATATATATGTATATATTATGTACACATTACATAGAATCTTGCATTAATCGACTAATATCGGCAGAAATAGGAGCAGTTGAAAATAGACAGCAACGGCATGAAGAATTGCTTACGCATACGTAACATTGATCACTTTTCTCATTACATGTAACTAGCATGGAATTTGGAATTATTGAAAGATGAAACTGTAGATTTAATCACTTTTTCAATATACGGTTCATATCTTTAGTTTGTTGTTGCATTTTGAAATCTACATTTTCCGTCTTTCGAGAGATGCGTTCAATCATTTCATTTTGATCTCCAATTTCGTCCAACAGGCTATTTCCCATTAGTTTTAATCGAGACAATGAATCCCCCATCATATCAAGGTTGCGATCCAATAGGTCATCAACTTGCTTACTAGTGTGAGGTTCCTCTTGCCGAAGCCTTTGTGAGGGATGCACTTCTTCTATTGGACTACTAGCTTGTTCTAAAATTGAGGACAACTGACTCTTTGATGTCGATCTTGAAGGTTGTTGCAGATCTACATCCGAGGTGGAAGTTTTCATCGCAGTTGTTTCTGGTTTACTGGAACTCGAAAAGTAGTTCCTAATGCTTCCAAAGACACTCTATTGGCGAATATAAATTGGTTTAAAAAGAAATTATCATTTTGTTATTATGAGTAAAAAGTAGGGATGGACTAGCGAACAAGAACTTGTTACCTTTATTCCTTGGATGTGTTTTTGACTCGTTCTAAGGGACGAATTGATTTCATCCAACTTTATTTCTGTGTTTTGTAGTTGCTCTCTTTGTCGCGTTAGTTCCTACAAGAAAAATAACATATAACTGATTAGTATATGCCTTCAATTATTTAAATAATTTTTTTTTAACTGGCAAGGTGTATTTTAGTACCTCAGCGGTTGCGGTACCGATTTGTTCAGATTCTTGAAGTAGGGTAAGCGAACGAACTGAAGATTCCAGTGTCCTTTGTTCAATTTTTTGTTTTTCTTGAACAAGCTGCTGTCTACGTTCTTCCATAGTGGATGATTCGTATGCTCTTCGGCCCGAACTTAGGAATGCGGCATCATCAACATCCTCCGACGAAAAAAATGGCGCAGACTTGTCGTAACTAAAACTTGAGCCTGCCATGTTTGAGATAGTCTTTGTGAAAGCTGGAAAATTGCTGTAACAATAAGTTTAGCAACTACGGAAACAACGAATACACCTCTTTATTTCCTTGCTGCTGCGACAAAGAAAATATTCGATTCCCTGTTAAAAATAACAGCAAAATACACAATTCAATATTTCATATAAACTGCCCAAAAATAGCTTATCAACTTTAACTTTAATTAAGTTTAACTTCGTAATGGAAAGCTAGAATGAATGGCCATGAACGCCCAGTATGCTTTTTCATAACACTTTATAATATAAAGGAATAAAAATGTAGTGCTTGAAATTTTAAACATTAAAAAGTATTATTAGTAATATTATTTGAACCCCGTAAATTATACGCTTATTGTTGTCAGTTGTGCAATGGTGAAAGTGCAAGTTTCTGTTGACTGGACAAAACCTACACCACGATGAATAAAGCAAGTTCCCACTGCAACCTTTCAAAACATTGAAAATATGGAAATGAAAATTGAAATTGAAAGATACTTCCAAAAAACAGCGAAAAACAATGCACAGATTATTTAACTTTAAACGACTGCCAATCAACAGTATATCACAACCGAAAAGCTTTAAACAATACTACATGTTGTAAATATATAGATGATAGCGTTGAGAGTTACCTTCTTCTCGTTGCACTAGTTCATTTTATTTGTAGCTCTCGTAGACAAGCCTTTTATTTTTCAATAGAATGGGTTTATTACCCTGATAGTACTTTGTCTTGATTTACCTGATAATGTTTTACTGTCGATTCAATTAACACAAGCTAACGGCACACTCTGTTTACGTTTGCCAGACTACGTCTTAATTATTTCTTATTTCTAATAAAAAGCTCAGCAGACTTCTACCACCAACTACATAAACATAAACCGATGGTGTAAAGAATTAAATAAGACGAGACACACGATCCAACAAAAGCAATTATTATTACATTTTTTATTATTATGAGGCTGCTATCCTAACAGAGCACGTATTTTTTTATTTTATTGTTCTGGCTTTCTACAAAACTCCCCTCAACTATATTAGCTTATATACCCAAATATTTTATAGAGAGCTAAAAGATCAAGGCAAACAGGCGTGTATTCCTTAAAAAAATGCAAGTCCATTTCAAACTGCAAATAAACTTAAATCAAAATAGGGAAAATTGGCTGACTACGAAAACTGCTACACTGCTAGTAATAAATAATTTGTATTAGCATACCTTATTAGAAAAAAAATCACTGAGACATACCTCTGTTGTCTGTAAAAAGTTATTTCGCAGTGTTCAAGGTTTTGTTCTATATCCCTCACTGAAGATGACGACGGACAACGACCATTGGCCACAACTTGTAAAATGAGTCTATTACTCATACACACACATAAAGAGTGAGCACTTGGGACTATGATGCCAGACGTCTATAGTTAAAGACAAGCCTGTTGTAGAAAAGAATGTTAAATTGTTGCTTGAATCCACCAACTAGAAGAGAAGAATGAGGATCGAGACTTGAGAACGCGTAATTATGTTAGTCCCGTCGTCACCACTATTGACTATACATTCAACACTCGACGTGACACAAACAACAGAAGAAGGGACTCATAGTACGAATATACACAAGGACCAACATCACTAACAACACTAAACTTTAGTAGTAGCACTACTACTGCTACTAACAAACAATTATATCAACAGGGAGAGAGAGAGAGAACACAAACAAACACTGAATGAAAGTGTAAAACACACACACTTCTTCACTTAAACAATAGCAGGATTATATAAATCTAACAAGTATGGGTACTACAATACAAACAAAACTTTTAATCCAACATATGTGTACAATCTACAAAATGGAACAGAATACCATCTTATGATACGTAATAAATATACGTTCAATAAATCTTGAGAAAAGTTAGTTGAATGAAGCAGAGGAATTTTTCATTTGAAATTATTTACATAGCATCACAACACTATCACCAGTAGTAGTAGTGAGAGCTGCTGTTACTGTGACTTGCAGAATCTAGCATGTTGGTATACATTCAATATTAGAAAAGCGAGGTAGGTGTGTTACTCATCCAACATCGTCGTCCCCTCTTTCCCAGCATTCGTCACCATTTCTATATACACAGCTGAGTGAGTTTCTCGCACCTAGAAAAAAAATGACAATGCTTAGGACGAAATCGTGACAGGAGAATATGACATCGTTCTTGTAAACAACAACCACTAATAACGTAAGTAACGGAGTAGCAGATTCAGAGTAGCCGAACACATTTACCGGCGACTGGAGTGTTGTTGGAAAAATTAGGTAGCGCAAACTTTTTAAAAACCTTTGCGGATTTACAAAAACCCGTGCTAAAAATTATCCGTATGTATAAAACTTACATACAATTTTAATTATATGACGTATCTTCACATATGCTGCCACACTGCTCAGCCATTTTGGCAGAAAACAGTCACTGTAATAAGTTCGGACAAAGTTAAAAATACAAAATAGGTGTTAAAACTTAAAACTAGAGGTGGAGGACAATGCTTCTCATTTTTGACCTTGTGTAGCTTTTACTGTCCTGGGAGAACAGTGACCAGTTTTAACCTTTTAGAAAAGGGTAGACTTAGTGAGACAAATTTTTTAATGATGGGAGAACGTCGACCAAAATATAAATACAACTTTGGTTTTCTTTCACAAAATGACTTTACATGTAATGTAATTGACGCCATTTGTAGAAATGAATCTTCTTTTTATACATTGAGCTTTTAAATCTACAAGTGACCAGTGACCCACTTTATTTTTTCGACAGTGCTTTGCCAATAAGTCAGATTGAAGTTTTTACATGTAATATTTCTATGCATATATATGCCGTTACTGTAATATGCAAGACATAACTGACCAGCCCAATTTCAAGAGAACACTGGTGGAGTACAATTAATCAGTGCATTACAAGTGTAGTTAACACTGCTAAGTACAGTTTACTAGGTAGAAACTTTTTTCAAGTTGAAAATGTCGATGCCTAGTTCATTATTTCTTGCTTATCATAGACGCTTCAAATAAACAATTTAAAAATTATGATAATTTAAGATTTATAGTGTGCATAAAGCGAGTTCTAGTGATTTTTGATTTTTACTGTATAGTTCAATTTATGATAAATATTATACTTTGCAACTTTGCATTGCATCACAATAGTAAAACCAGTCTCGTTTGCCTTCTGGTGAAGCGTAATATGTACGTATACATAGACTGGATTACATTTTACTTACAACTTACAGTTTTACACTGATGACTGACTTATTTACAAAAGCAATAGTTACTTCACACTTGTACATTCAAAAGAGCTACATGTATGAATCTAAGATTCATTTCTATAAGTGTTGTCAATTGCATTACATGTAAAGTCAATTTGGGTAAGAAAACCTAAAATATTAAAGTTTTAATCTCACCAAGCCGACCCTTTTTAAAAGATTAAATCTGGTCGCTGTTCTCCCTGATCGGTGTATAAGACACTACCGTTCATAGAGAAACTTTATGTACATAGCATGAAGTGTGGGTTTTTTGTCGAAAGTATAAAATGATGTATAAGATTGATGATGAGCGATAATGATGATTAATGACGGATGCTGTTTATTAAAATAAAATGAATGTTTTAATTGGAGAAAACAAAAAATAGATCAATTTTACGTGCGTAGTTTGACTTGAGCTAATTAGTATCTACATTCCACTTTGGACGTATTTAGAATTATTTCATTTGTAAATAATGATGATGCCACGTATTTTATATTTGTTGCCTGCCTATGCCTTTCAAGCTTATTCATTTATATTGCTGTTTCTACGTCGAGTTAAAAAAGTTATATATATATAGATTTTATGTACTCTTGTAATACTTGCATAGTCAGAATCCCGGGACATGGCAACGAGGTACAATCCCCCACGATTGAACCATTACATCAATAGATAATGACCCTAATTTATTACAGGATAGGATTACCCCCTGTCCCCATGTTTGCTAAAGCTCTGTTCATAGTCTCTTGAAGACTTTTGTAAAGACAAGTTGCAGTTAATACATGGATCGAAAACTTCATGCCTGTCAGGACTAGTCCAGTCGAATGTCGACCGTTTCAAATCAGAACGATTGGACCAAGTACTTTATGTAGGAGTTTATGGGGTATGAATTAATGTTTTAACCCCTGCTATGTATGGTAGTGATGAGATGATGGGTGATTTCAGTAGGGGGAACTTTGATAAGCTCCAAAGGATTGCAACAAGCATATGTGTACCAAATTTGATCTAGTGTCGTCATTCAAAAATATTCACGAGAATTCTTTAACCATGCTTTGACCCAGCCCTTTCGGGCAAAAGCACAAGTCAGGTACGCATATACAGACCCATAGGAATCGATTCTCAGCTGGAGAATCTCGAATTTTCGAAAAGGTGCGGTCGTTTAGAAGAGACCGGACAGTATATGCGGCGCCACGGACACAAATGACGACATCATAAAGTTACAGTCAACAGTGCTGCGCTGTCAATACTCCAAAATTTTCATTCACAATTCATAAAACTAAGAAAGTTCAATACAATACAACTGACTGTTGAAGGCAAGGGGTGATAAAATTAATGATGTCACAAACACAACTAACGCAGAAGACAAAAACTTTCGCAGTAGACTTACCAATTAGAAGTATCGTATTCACACAGATGACAATGTTTTTGATATGCGCTAGTACACGTACGCATTTAGACACATTGTTTTCTTGCATGTATTCTGATGAGCATTTTAGCATATCGTATTTCATGAGTCATGTTATATGACTCATATAAAATCGGGGTGTTGACTGGTACTAGTGGTGTTTGGTCTGGTGACATCCGAAATAGCAGACGACTGATAATAAAAAATTGAAATACTACCGTTTTTTGCAGAATAGAATGGAGGAGTGAGGCGCTTGTAAACTAGTTACTTTTTGTATCGTAATTTCTTCCACAGTGACCGATACACAAAATGTAAAAATATAATGACTTACGGGAGTACGCAGGATAAGGCACCCCGGGCACGTACCCTGGTACCCTCCAAAAATGTTTGAACACGATTATTTAATTCTTTCTAATCACCAGTCACTTTATGTTATTAGTAGTTGTATGCTGTTTAAGCAAAACTAACCCATTTTGAACTATTAGCTAATCTCTTTTTTATATGGCATAAATTGTATATGGAAATGTTAAGCGACTAACCGTGTCCATGAAGAGACGAATTCAGAACACTTCGCCGACCGTCGCATGTCGGTATTGTGCTATTTATCCCAAAGCGCAAAAATCGAATATATATTAATTACAGTAAGAGAACAACTATCAGAGACGCTAAAGTCTGAACCATTGTTGTACATGGATTTTAGTGATGTGTAATTTTATTAAAATATTGTCAGAATGCAAGCAAAGGCTATTGAAGTACTTACACACATGTGTTTGAATGATGCAACGTACGCTACTTCATTTTTTGTTGCTCCCAGGATAAGAAACTCATTTACTACTCGTATTTGAACTTGCTTTTCATTTTCGTATTTCCATGTGTTTTTTCGATTTTTTTGTTTATAATTATATATATAATATTATATATATAATTTTATATACAAGCTTTAAGGCAATCGATGCTGACATTAAGTCTTAGATGCGGTGTGACGTCGTTCCTTGAAGACAACTTCGTTGTCTAACGCCGATGCTGATGATGACTCTGAATTGTTACTAATATCTTCATTCAACCTGGTACATGCCAGAGTACCAAATGAATACGGGATGTTTAAATTTGCTGGCTCAGGAAATGGAAATCTGGATGGTTCTGTAGCACTGCTAGTTGTATTAAGCCCTCGTACTGTTCCTTCTGCAAAGACCTCTTCATCGGAGTAGTCCAGAGCTGGTGAAGCCTCCGCATCGTTGCTTTTATTATCTCCATCGAAACTGGTGCAGCTAAGGCTGCCAAAGGAATACGAAATGTTTGTCTCTCTTGGATTTGGAAAGGAAAATCTGGAAGGTCCTTTAGCAGAGTTAATAAAATTAAACCCTTGTACGGTTCCTTCCAACATAGAATGCATTGCAAAGTACACGTCAGTTGGGTACTTGGTTTGCTGATACGGTGCAGGAACAGAAACACACTTTCTCTTGTTGTTGGGATTCAATCCCAGATCAGGGGATGAGGATCCTGTGGGACCCTTTTTATCCTTAACCGTTTTCTTCAACCAATGGATAAACCGTTTTGTTGTCACTTCACTAACCAGCGTTTTATGTTCGCTGCTTAATTGGGAATACTTTGCACGGGCTAAAGTGAGTTGTCGTAACTTTTCAAATGTCCAGTGAGGCTGTTTTTCTGTTACTGCTCCTGGTAACAAGGATGTGTCATTATTCAATTTTTCTGAGGTGGCAGTCCGATCTTCATCCTTGTTTCCACCTTTAACCACATTTGTTTCCTTGGCTACTGTTGAATTATTTTTCGACATGACTTTATTGTTTCCCTTCGTCTACCTGTACCAGTTACTTTGTGATTTATTTATGGAATAACAAAGTATATGATTTTATCTTTATGTGAAGTTGTAAAAAATTGACTATTCAAGCAGACAACGATAAATATTAGACGCAAAATTTGTAGTTTTGCTACAGTATAATACGATAATGAAATGAAACGAGTGTGTTGACATACATATTTATAAACTGTAGTAGAAAGCATAATATTCCGTTGGGTAAAGAATTCGTAAAGACCTGTATGAGAAAATTAAATTTGGAAAATGTAATGGAAGATCATCGCCCGTTGTGCATGCTTTTTCATTTACATTATTGACACGAGTGAATCCGCTATTAGAATATAGAGCCCAGTCATGCCTTTTTGATGAGATATCCCATTCTCCTCCCAGTAACTTTCTATTCCATAGTCTAAAAATGTGATCCCTTCGTCATGGCTTTAGGAAGGCCCCTGGGATCCATTTTCCTCCATCGCGCCCGTTCTTGCTTCCCCATATTTACATTGCCTGAACGATGAGTAAAAGGACAAAGATGGCCAGAAAAACTCTGAACACTATATGCTAAAACTATTAATAGCTTGTATGCTAATCGCATAGTAAACCGACAAACATGGTAGTCATGTGCATGTCATACTGATATTCTCCACTGTGATATGATTCGACTGAAAGGTCAGAAATGCCGCGATGGAATTGTATGTTCCAGTTAAGTTTTTTGCTAAAGCGTTTTATGTAGATTGTGAAGACAGCCTTTTGTTAAGATCTTTTCAAGCTGCCAATTGTTTGCTTTGTCCGTTATGTATGGTATTATGCAAATAGAAAGAGAAACAAACTTTGGAATTTTTTCTAAACTCATCATTATCATGTATTTCTTTATGCATTTAATTCTTATGTGTTATAATTATATTCTAATATAATAATGGTAATTGGTAAATTTCAAACATCATGCAACGGAAACAAAATAATTGTAACAACAATGAACAACAACACATATTACATGTATATATAGTATTTATATCGTATAATCGCAGTATTATCATGATAACATTAATATTATGTATACGTAATAATATTTTACACAAAAAAGTAAAAAAAAATGTCGATGGTCTATTTTTAATAATTTTAATGCCTATAAAGTATCGAGTGTGTACAAACTTCTCTACAACACAATTTTGATTTTTTGTGTAATCCAAAAAAAATCCCATTTTTGTAATGACAAAAATCCATTATTTCAGATTTCACAGTACAAATAGCACAGCAGTTATCTCTCAATATTAAAGTTTTCTGTAGCAAGGTTGGTTGTTCTGTATTTTATTTTTTCTCTCTATTTTAAAAAATAACAGTAAGAGTTCGATGCAATAGTTGACGAAAAAATATAAGCAGAAGGGATTTTCTATGCGTACATATAGTATTTAAAATACGCTAATGAAAACAATTATGTATCTGCTTGGTTTCACCTAAAAAAATTAAAATGAATGTTCGTTCTCCTTCCCATTTGTGATTTACCAGAAATGTGTACGTTTCTACATATTAAATTCGTCGTTCCTTTCTGTTTGACAACAATGATGATGACCTCTTAGTGTTCCAAATAAATCACTAATACTCATGATGCTGATAGTAATAATATGATAACGCCAATAATAATATTAATAATAATGCTAGTAGTAGTAATAATGATAATGAACTATCTGACAACTAATGTAAATCAAAAATCGGAGAGAAACGTTAACCGTTAAATACTTATATAGTAATAATAATAATAACATTAATACATAACAATAATAATAACTGCAATAGTAATGATAGTAATTGTGATAATAGTACACATTTTAATTATGATGATAACTATAACACTTACAATCTATAATGTACAATGCATTTAAAGGATGTTTGCTTTACACATTATGGACATGCTAACACCTAGAATTTTTTATACTTTTAGACGTATCGTACATTACTATATAATATGTATATCATTTTAAAACGTTCTCTTCTCCCTTCTTGTTCTGTTGCTTACTGACCTTAGTTGATATGGAAAAATAAATTAATAATAACTATAGTATACCTAGACTCACTTGCAATTAGTTTATAAAGTAGTCATTATACAATTTTCATAGACCGACGCGACGCACGTAATTCTCATACAATCTATATATATGTATATACATAGTTTTATATAATATTTTACCGATCAACATATTTACGAACAACTGGTTGATAGTAATGTCACCGAGATAATATATGCATATTATTAAATGTACAACAATTGACAGTTTAGATAAGTAATGTGTATCACTACGCTACTATCAAGTATATATTGGTATCGTTACTTCAATATATATATACACATTATATTTACATGCTTGCATGCTACACAGCTACCTAGCTAACTAACTACATACATAATAACAAATTCAGAATTACATTTTATGTTACACTGTTGTAATGATGTCAATAATATAATTATTGTAATAATAGTGAACGGTAAAGCAACAAGAACCACATTTTGTGTTGATATTACTTTTAATTAACTTGGTATATTACTCCTACACATGTTCGCGACCATTTAAAAGTTTTATAAAAAGAAGAGGTTAAGTGTATATTGGTATAATAGTGATAATTGATAGATAATCAGTAATGGTGTTGTTTTGTCTAATGCATATATATATACTTATTAAAGCATATTTTACAGCAAGTAAATGCGATCACCAGGTGGAAAGAAGACAAAGACTGGAGTAGCTCAGCATATTCTTATATACCAAATACCAAAAATTAATAATATATTTTGATGATATCAATGTTGTAAAGCTTCCAGCCAATAAACTCCTTTCTGACTTTTCTGTTTGCAGACCTACTTAATGTCTTATTATTTTAAACTGTGCTTGAGTTTTGTATTTGTGTGTGTGTGAGAGAGAGAGAGAAATGATTAGTTGATAAAATTGAATTCTAATTATTGGTATACCAAAAGAACAGATATTGGTTTCATAAAATGAGGGACATGATTGTTTACTTACAATATCTGTATTTAGTATTTACATGACCACTTGCATCGTTAAGCAGAAGGGAATACAACATTACGACGTATAATGTCAACTCCTTTGCAGGATGATGTACCTATCGGAAGAATATTATGTACATGGGGACTTCATATATTGGGAATACTTTACATTTAGTAAATGTACCTTTAAAGACGAGCAGTAATTATCTGTTTATACGCCTACATACTAAGTTAGAAATAACTGCACTACTTAAACAACAATAATAATAATGATAATAATAATTTAATCGTATATTTAAGTTACCATGTGGCGGCGTGATGTTTACTCTTTCCTATACGAACAGACTCATCATCCTCATTATTTCTATTTAACTACTAATCGACATTTTATATAAATATCAATAATCAGGATTCAAAACGGGTAACTTTACGTATCATAAAACTGTATACATGTGTGTGTTTTTGTGTGAAGGAGTGATTTCTTTTCTTTTTTCCTCTGTGTAGCAAAATCATGCTTCCTTGACAACAATACAAGTAGAAGTAGTAAGGTTTTAAGAAAATGGTGCATATATACCTGTAAATAAATTGTGTCTGTATTGTACAAACTAATGGATAACTTCGTTCCGTGTGATCGTCTTGTGAAAATTGTTTCTGCCTAGTTATCTATCAAATAAACTCCTATTATTAGTGTTCCTCTTTTTTATAGCCCTAACACATAGTAAACTATGATTACAACATTTTAAGTAAAAATATTAAATGTAATAATAAGAAATTGGTTGTCGATGATGATGATGTGATGCATCTTTCCTACTTACAGTAAGTGTAAGCTTTATAATAAACACATATCGTAAAACGATTAATTAAACTTACCATTTCCCTACTTTAAATGCTAATACCTACTATAATTTGTTAATGTATTATGTACGATCGAATGCTCATCTATACCAGTATTCATTGCTGTGATATAGAGACATATTATTAATTAACCATGTTCTTATGATATTTGTGTGTGATTTGCTTACTTGGTATATACTTTTTTGCGAATAAACGAAGTTACACGGAAGATTTACAATGATGAGTTCGTTATCAGTTTTCTTGTATGTTAATTTTTTTAAACTGTATGCACAAAATCAATGTCAACAATTTGAATGCTTCGTTCCTTGTTTGAAAATCTCATTTTGGTATATTTTTTCACCAGGAGAGTAAATTTTTAATTGGTATCTGACGAACGAAGTATTATTTGTTATTATTCAACTACGCAATTTATAGCTTTATAAGTTATATGTTTTATACTGATGTTGTGCCGTGTGCGTGCTGTCTGTACATTTGACTAATTTCATAATTGTAGTAAAAACTAATACAAAAATTGAATGTAATCACTAATAAATACCTGTTTGGTTGTGATTTGTTGTGACATTTATAAGCTAAAATAAAGACAGTAAGTATTGTAACGATAAGAATAATAATGACAGTTAGATGATGATGGGTAGACGTTGATATCACAAAAATTAGATTTATTGTTGTTGGTACTGAAAGAGAAGTTTATACGAATGCCTAGCCATGTTACCTGCTAATATTAGTGTTTTGATAAAAATTTAACTGTAGCGTAAGTAGATGATTGATTTTTTAACCGTTTTAAAACAGGTTTGTTAACGCAACCTCCTTTTAAAAAATAGTTCCCCTCTACTTGTTTCATTTCTTTTTTGTCGCTTTTCCTGCCAAAACAAGTTGATGATGCATAGCTGTTTTATACGAAACAGGTAACTTAAAACGGAGACTCCAAATGATTGACCACACAGGTTTTTAAGAAACGGTCGCGTGCTATGAACTATTACGAAGTGACTGTGCTCTGTACTGCTTATACTATGTTCATTAAAGCTAAATAATAAAACATCGGCCATTGTAACTGTATCATCGACGACTTTGGTTAGCTACCACTGGGCAGAATTTGCCACTGCTTAAACTAAATAATTATTAATGTACCTATATTGATAATGATGATGACCGTAGGTCAAGAAGAGTTTCGTTTATGGTACTGACGATCATACCTCTATACAGATAAATCTACAAAAAATATACAGTACCGTTTATGTTACATTACACTTTTTTTTTAAATCTGTCTTGTAGAGGTAATTAAGTATGTTTAATTGATACACGAAAAGAAACTTGAGATTCACTGGCAATATTTTAAAACTTTTCATTGCACACACTGACACCCACGTGAGTGACAGTAAGAGTACTCACAAAAATTACAACTATCATCCTACCTAAATTGTTACACGGTATGGAAAACTGGCCATTGTCTAAAACCATTTAATATTCATATAAATACATTTCATTTAACTCTAATAACATGCATATACTCCTTAAGTTTTTTTGCATGCATTGTTTGCTTCTTTTAAAACTGAAATGCTTGTCACCATTAAGTATCAAAATGGAGTAGAGTATTTGGTAAAGTTAGTTTACGTCTGTAGACTACAAAGACATTGAAATCTCCTTTTGGTAATTTGTTTTTCTTCCTGTTCGTCTGATAGATCCTATTATATTTTTCCTAGTAGGGTTCATAAATAGATGCAGTGCGAATTTGGTTTTCAAAAGTGTTAAAGAGACGATGTGAAAATGATTACAGGAAGAAGAGAGATAAATGTATATTGTTACTTAAATTCTATGATACTTATGTTGTGGTAAATTAGTTTACAAGGTAGTGTGGTTGTATGTAGAATTAGGTATTTTGAAGAGTAAAACAGATAAAAACAGTCTTTCTTTATGATCAGCTTTTAATGCATTTAATTTTGTTGTTTACTCGGAGTTTGCTCCATCGCTGCGACCGTCATCGTCGCCACTTAAATCATTAGCGTCGTCTGAGGGTTCATGTTTGAGATGCTTCAAGGATTGCTTTAAGCTGACTTCAGATCCCTTGTCGTCCTCATTTTTGTTGCTTGAAGGACTCAAAGGTTCATCTGCACCGTCAATGTCGTCATCAGTTTTCTCTCCAGCAGACTCGTCTCGTGGTTCCAGCTTAAGTCTGGCTTTGGATGGAAGCGATGGCTCCATTTTGATTGAACTTTTCCCTGAGCTTCCGAATGGTGTCGGGTTTTGGAATACGCACACACCGTTTATAAGCACCTCCTCATCATCAGAGTCATCGTGCCAGGATGGATTAAACCATTGTGGGGCTACAGGTTTCCTTCTTGAAGAACCCGAGCTAGACCCACCAACGCCAAGTTTACCTATTAAATGAAACAATAATGGATTTCTTTCAGTAAAAATGGTTTACAGGGAAGGCATATGAGTTTCAGATGCACCATAGAACTGATGATTACCTTGGAGGGAGGAATGATTGCTTTGTAGGCCAAGTGGCTTGGATTGTTTTCGCTTTTTTCTGCTGGAATTTGAACCCCCAGAGTCGTCACTGGCAACACTTCCCTAAAAACGCAAAAATACCCCATTATAAAACGAATTCGAAAAAAAATCTTCACAAAAAATCACATTTTCTGTAAAAGTACTCATGCATACATCGTTGTCAACATCATCATCGTCATCTTCCTCGAAGAAATCGTCCTCATTGTCTGAATGTGCCCGAGATACGGTGTTACTCATGGATAAATCCAAGCCTTCCTCCATGCCATGGCCAGAATGATGACCCATAAAACCAAGGGCAGAGAACTTGTCTTTGTGAAGCTCTAATAATCTCTGATGCAACATAAGTCGGAACTGAACTTGATCAAAGGGTTGAGACGACAACGGGGTTTCTGTTTCAAAGATTATTTCAATAATGTTATTAATAAAAATGACGATTCCACACCACAAAATCATATAGAAATCGCGTTCATTGTGAAACATAATATAAAATATAAAATGCAAGTAATGTGTACGCATACCTTGTACGACTGGTGACGAGGTTTGCTGTTTCAGCCTCATACGATGATTATGAAACCAATTTGTGATGGTTCTTGATGAGAGACCAAGCTCCCTTGCCAAAAACTCGATAGTTGTAACGTTTGGATATGGATCTAAAGCGAATGCCAGTTTCAAAGCCTCCTTTTGTTCTTCCGAGAACAGAACCTGTGAAGCATGAATTGAAAAATTGTGAATCATTTCATTTCTTCTTGTCTGTAGGAAGAAATACTATATGATATTATATTGGCGCTAATGATAATAATGATATTAGCATGATGTAATTTTCATTGGGATTTTTGGCAAATGTTGTGCTCCCAGCAGTGAGCACAGATTGATTTAATTAGTGCAAGTTTGTGATTCCTTTAATGTTGCATATTTGCTGTCTCGCTTACCCGCTGTTTTTTACTTGGTGGAGCAACTGCACTACTTCCTGGGCTGTACGAGTCATTCGGTGAGTCATTGGAATTGTCAGACGAGCCATGTGCACCTGATCCGTAAGCATCCATTGAGGAATTGGAATGTGGCAGACCACGTTTCCTCTTGTTTGCCTCTCTCCTCTCATTTTTCAAATGTTGGAGACGTTCCACATTAAGGGGGTCGGCGAGCCACAGCTGCATTCTGATAAAGGGTTCTCTTCCTTTGATTGACAACATATGCCACGGTTTGGGTTTTGACAAAAGCTCGCTAACTGACCCCTGCGACAAGCCTAGCACCATTTCTCCAAAAATCTTTTGACCAATGTTGTTGGCAAGGAGGGCTTCCTTAATCTTTGTGGTAATCAACTGCGTGTCCAGATCCTGCGTTAAAGCTGCCATTTCGTACACACTGGGCTGTGGAGGTAATCCAGTGGGAGGTGCTCGTGGAAGCATGAGTGGAGGAGTGGGAGTTGTGGCTCCACCATGAGAATGAGAGGATGGAGGTGGTTTCTTACTGCTGGCAAGCTGGGTCTCGAGATTCAACTGACTTAATGTGACACTTGTTGGAGGCATTGGAGGAATTGGTGGGGGAGGTGGTGGTAGAGGAGAAGTTTCCTGACTTTTGGGAAGCTCTGCAACTTTTGCCGGAGCCTTGGCGGCAGTTGCGGGTGATGGATTACCTGCGTATCCACCAGTTCTCATAAGCTTTTCGGGAGCAATCTTGTACTGTGAAGCGACAAGTTTATGGACGGCATTGTCGTCCTCCAGAAACATTTTCATGCGAATGAATGGCTCACGACCCTTTTGTGTCAGCATGTGCCAAGGTTTAGGTCTAGCCAGGAGATCACTCACGGATCCTTGTGATAAGCCAAGAACCGATTCACCAAACAATCGTTGCGAGATCGAGTACTGACTCAATTGTTCCTTTACCTATGTCAAAATATCAGCCAGCTTTGAAGTTATGGTCATTTATTCGTGTAAAGTGAATTTAATGCTCTGGCGCACTTCAAAATTATTGAAACCATTCTTACCTTGCGAACAATTTCTTCAGTGTTGAGATTGTTGTATTGGTCAAACTGCTGTTGTGTAATTGGGGGTAGCACAGCTTTTAGAGGTCGTTGACTTGGTGATGCGACTGAGGGTGCAGTAGGCTGTAAAGTAAAAAATATTCAAAAAATCGGTGAAGATCACTCTGTCATTTTATTATATACATAATCTAGGTGATATGTAGTGGTGAGGAAATACATGTACTTGCGAGATGAGTGAATTTGTGATTGAAGCCATTCTCTGGAGTGGTGAAGCGTTTGTCGTGTCATCAACACCAGACGGAGGTAAAATTGTGTTCAGAGGGGAAGGTGCTCCAGAATTGGACTCTCCACCTTTGGGTCTAACCAAGGAGAATGCGCTACCTACATGACGCATCATCTCATTTGCGTCGTCTTTTTCAATCTGGACAGCAGCAATAAACCGTAACCAGGGAAAGAATAAACCAAAAAATGCATAGTTTTAGTATTTCAGTCACAATGCATTTTTTTCCAATAACAGACAGAATCAACCGGAACCAGAATAAGTAGAATAGAAGATAAATATCATACAGTTACACGAACAATTTGAAGCCTTCTCTTACCTTATCATCATTATCTTTGGTATCAAGAGGGGACAGTCTTTTGGGCATTGTCAGATCTTGAGCGCCACTCAGTCCGTTCGGAACATTGGGAGCACCAGGATGGAATAGTGGCGGTGGGAAATGAGATGGGGATGCTGATGATGTAGTTGCCGCCAACTTGGCTAACTCTCTGTGATACGCATCGAGAGCCATTCGAATGTCGTCTCGTTCCAGTAATGATCCGCCAAACAAATGTGGGAATAGCAAGCTAAATTACCAAAAAAAACAACGTTGTATGTTACCAGTATTGCATATTTGAGGTCAAACAGTAAATTTACAATCCAAATTCGCAAATTCTCTGTTATCCACAAACCTCTGAAAATGTTCTCTCGGTATTCTCGGATCCGTTGGATCCGCACCCATTCCATGTGGAAGTCTTATGCCCACAAGTTTCGCCAACTCCTCTTGATATATCCTGGCAACTTGCTCTTGCGGTATGTCATCATTCTCATATTTGCGGAGTCTCCTGTCACCCCCTCGACCAGAGGATCCCGAAGGTGACGATGGTCCACACAGACCATTATTATTATTGTTGTTATTGTTGTTGTTATTATTGTTATTATTGTTGCAGAGATTGTTCATGCCAGAAATTGGAGATTTGCTGCCAGGATTTTCATCACAGAGCGAGTCATGATTGCCAATAGAGTTATTGAGACCGTGGCTCCGATGAAGGGCTTGATTTGCTTCGGTTAATATATGTGCGATCCTATCGTCGGCAGCATCTTCACACCGGTACGACGATGGTAAACTGCCTCCTGATCCCTCTTTTCCTTCAACACCCATAGATAAAAATAATACAAAATAAGCCATATAATTTCTCTGCGTACAACAACTTGTCAACAAAATCATAAAATCATAAATTCAATACAAATAATAACAATCCATATTCATAATAATAATAATAAATCATATTTATAAAATTTTAAAGCTACACAAAGAGAGAAAAAAACCATTTCATAGTACACCCATTTCAATTTACTACATATATAAACATGCAATTTGTATTCATCGTCATCACACAGCCCCCAGTTAAATATGCTTTCCACTAGTTGGTTATTTTCCTTTTATTAATTTCTATCTTCAGTTCTTTTTATTTTGTCATGAAAATGCTTCAACTGAAAATCCATGTTAGAGTGGTGCTGTCGTAGCCGAAACAGACACACTTATCTTACATCTACACCGGATGCTGTATTATTTTTTAACGATTAGATATATTGCGCACTTTGTGCATGTGTTCCGCTCTACCACAAGTAGAAAAAATAGTCAAGTTAATCCCTTTCATTTCCCGTGACAACAAGAGCCAGAGAGAAATCATTTATTGGATTGTATTCAATAAGCGCAGCAGTCGTAATAATAATGACGATAATGAAAAAGTAAAGGACGACGCATACATGAAAAATAATGCAACCATGCCGGAATTAATAGAACACCTTTGTTGAGCTGATTTTGTTTGCGCACAGAGTTCAATACTATTATTTAACTATTAAAAACTGGAAATTGTAATGGAAAGGATTGATGTTTTGCATTGTTTTCCTGCCAACAATCAGTCAACGGATCGAAATAAAAGTTTACTACCGCCGTCGCTGCTCCTACTAATAGTAAAACATAATAGCCAGCAGTTGCAGTGCATTCAGTCGGTTTTAGGCAGCCAGTTTGGAAACAAGGAAATCGCGTTGTAATAAATAAATATACATGGAAAATAGATAACAATATAACAGTCATTATATTATCATTATTAACAATCACTCTTTAAATCAATGAGGTATACAGACAGCGAGACAGAGAGAGAGAGAGAGGTAAATTCGAACACGATGGAAGAGAGCGAACCAAATTATTTTATAGAGAATTGGTAATATTATTATTGCATTGCTATTTAATAATAATAATAATAACAAAAGAAATAGTTGAAAAATGACTGTTGCTCGTGTGCATGATATACCCGTCAGATACACACACACACACACACACACACACACACACACATACATACATATATTGTTACACTACGCATTAATGTATTGCATTTGTTCTCATTGTATCTCGCCATTGTCATTAGAACGGAGCTATTATTTTATTCATGCTGCAAAGTTTCGTTTTGTTTTTAGAGTTATTGCACAGGATTTCCGTTCCTGACCGAGACGCAGAGAGAGAGAGAGAGAGGAGAGAGAGGGAGAGACAGGAGCAGTCGGTCGTTTCTAAGTTGCAGGAGTCAACTACTCTAATACAACAATAACTGGATCTACTACAGTTGCTGCTGGCTGATACTGACATTAGCATGCCTCGGGTAGGATATGTATGACTGACTGATTTTTTAAAAGTTGATCAAGATATATCGAGCAGATAAAAATGTTTGATAGAAAAATAAAGGAAAGCAGTAGCAATAATAAATATGTACCGAGTAGTAGTAACAACAACCCTTCTCCATTGTTGTGGCGTGGGTTTGTAGGCATGTACTCAACCGGCAACCAGGTACAAAAATTCATTTTCATTTTTTATACGAATTAAGGAGTCAAGCTGTTTCATAAGCTTGTCATATTAGTTATTATTGTACCTGATGGAAAGTATCTGTAAAGTTGGTGTGCATTTTGTTACTTGAAAATTGGCCAGGCGAAACCAGAGTGACGGACGGGAGGGAGTAAGAGCAACGAAATGATTTTGATTACAGGAACGTGTAATGTAACGCACCTGAAACGCTGTTGATTGGCATATATTACATTTACTTTTCGAGAGTGTGTGGATTGAAAGTGGAACTACGAAAAGACTGACTGAGTTTCGTTTCCACTCTCTCAGTCTTTTTGTCTGTGTTTACCCCTTTTTTGAGTCGTGTTCCTGGGGTTGCTGTAGGTAGGGCTGTATCAATAAATGAAATCTTCGTGTATGACGCTTTCGTGTTCGCTGGGACCCTCTTTAGCGATAGCATCAACAGGTTTTTACTAATAGGGAAAATGAATTTGATTGCTTACTTAACTACAACCATTTCAAGCTTATTAAATGTTCCAAATGCTCAAGTAACTCGCCTCTGTGAAGAAGTACGGTAATGCTTTTTCTATTGACAATGAGATATGGATGGCCATATACCAAAATGTATAATTGAACACAGTTTTAAATGGCGTGTACATTGTTGGAATAATTGTTCGAGTAAAACTCATCGATCTCCGCTTCTCCACCCACTTCTTTTCCTCAACCTCCTTCCTATTTACAGGTGGTTGTCTCGTCCTGGTGCAGCAGGAGTGATACCGAAAGAATCGTAAATGGTATCCATCTTGGACGAGATTTCTTTGTGCCGTTTTACCTTTTCCATGTCCTCTGTACAAGTTATGACAGCCATTATGTAAAACGTAATGGCTTTCAAGTGAGTGAGTGAATATTATGATTATTAGGATGAGACAATAATGGTTCTATATAAAACTGCATTTGTCCATATTTATATGCCCCTGATAACTACCAACGGGTCATTATAAAGGATTCCAATATTATATGTGGATGCCACTACTACTACTTTTTCATGTGGCAATAACAACGTTATTCGTATCCATTGGAGAGGGATAACCCCTATATATTTTAAAACTTTTTTTCTCGCCGGCTAACTTGGCACATACCAATAATCGCCTCCTCATGTGAAAGGAGACGATGCCATGCATGCCATACCTCAAACCAAGCATTGCAACCAGTTGCTCGTCGTCATCTTCTGCCGTGTACAGAATATCACGTTATACGTGACGCTATACTTTGTAGTTTTTGAAAAGTTACTACAACTGTCAGAATTTTCTTTGCTTTCATGGACTGCTTGAATAATATCATAAAATATATTTATCATTTTCCGTTCCCTCCGTTCACCATTACAAATCGTCGTGATGGTGACGACGACGATGATGATTATGATGATGACGAACATGATTTTCTCTCTTTCCCACTTATTTTTGCCTAAAAATGAGTTTCCCTTCCAAGAGGATGTTTTCGTTATGACTAACTATTATGATTATTGTTATGACGGTTATTAACATCCATATAATAGTTACTGAAGCAATTCCTTGCCTATACAGTCAATAATAATATTACCTCTTTTCTTCATTTTTGGAATGGTTTGACATGTGTGTGTAGTGCTGTACAAGACCTTGTTGCATTGTTACTATTATCATTACTATTACCATTATCAGTGTTATTACAAAGTAACAGTAAATTGTATTGGAAGGAAATTTGTATGTATTTTCCTTTAAAAAACGCTCATCCACCTGTGCACTCTGGAGAGACGCATCTTGGGATGCTCCCTGAACAAACTGCCTGTGAGTGGTGAGCCCCTGAATAGAAACGATAATATCATCATTATTGACCAATTCAAGAAGGTTAAGTTATGGCCACCTAATGATGATCACCATCCTTATCGTTACATCATCTTCCTCTTCATTATCATCATCATGCATGTCACATAATATCATCTCCAAAAATCGTATAAATACAAACATACGGTGGTAATAAAATGCGACAATTTTTACTTGTGTAAAGTGCTCAGTGAGGCAAACAACTGCTGCTACTACTACACACTGGTAAAAAAATGCCCTCAATGAATTATGTAATTGTTGTGTGTATGTGTGTGCATATCAGAGAGAGAGAGAGAGAGAGAGAAGCGCTTGGCCGCCAAGAAAAGGATTTTTTCTTCGTAAAAAGTCGTTACCAAAACCCATAACCATTCACTTTATGGGAATGGTACACACAACACACTCTCTGTCCACCGACTAAACCACAAATTTACATTCAAAAAGGGTTTGTCAAGTGGTTCGTGTTATGGCTTGTATTGTACAATTTAAGTGAAGTCCAAAGCTGTTTAAAAAGCTCAGCATCAACAACAGCACCACAGCGATTATACCACCACCATCGGCTCTTGGTTCATAATCAACGCGTAGGTAATTTTAATTGAATAGCACAAATCTCTGTTGTAGCAATGAAATAGGATTCCGTTGTCCGTCGTCCTCTCTCATACTTGCTGTGCATCCCAAAACTCACATTTCGATCTCAATGAGGGAGTAAAACGAAATGGTATACGATACAATGTATGATCGAAAAAAATGGTTTGTAAAAAAAGTTGCATTCATCTTCCATATTACGGAGAAGCTGTGCCGCAGCTAATTTTAATAAGTAATGAGGATCACAATAGTATATATTATCATTAGGACGTGGAGAGGACTACTTTTGACGATAGACTTTTAAGTCAGTGACGTAAAATGGGCAAAGTTGTTCTTTTCAATTGAAAAATATTTATCATCATGTATTACATGTATATATGTGTGTGTGTCTGTATTCGTGTGCTTTTTCAAAAGGGGCTGGTTCAAGTTCATTACAATAATAAACGCAAAATATGAGAAAGATTTGTTTGCGTATTTCCAAAGCAAATCATACTTTCTGAAGAAGAAAATCCATAATCCATCCAGTCACTCAGATAATATATATTATGAGAAGATGATGTAGTTAGGGAGGGAGGAGGAGATGTGATGACGATGAGGATGCGAGTAGAACAATATTGGATGGCTATGAGCACACACACACACATGTGGAATATTATATTGCTGTACAAGGCGGTGGAGGTGGTTTTGGTAGGGATGGGGTGTTAGTTTTACTGCTTTCTTGTTTGGTTGGTGGTGGAAAGGCGAAAACCTGAGAATTGATCATATATTACTATTATTACTTGGTCATGCCATTGCCAACCGACCTCAAAATGTAGAAAAGCTCTCTCCTCTGCTCTCTTTCTTTCCACTTGCTAAATGGATTGTTTTGTTTGCAGCTAGAGGTAACTAACAAAGTTTATTATTAATGACACTGCACTGCTTTACCCTCCGTCCGACTGTCTCTATTACAGCGAGTCAGTTTGGAAGATATTATGCTACCTACCTACCTACATCCATTCAATTCTGATATTCCCCCTCGATTTCCAAACTGGAAATTGACTGGCATAAGTGCGCCACCACCACCATACCATCGCCTTTTCTTTGCTATTTATATTACTTATTCTGCTTATTACTTTACTGATGCTGAAGGTGGCACAAACAAATTCACGGGGAGAGCGCGAGAGTTTTCGTGATGGTTTGTTAGTAGTACATATATTGTCGAGGCAAGAAGAATGAGAGAAAGAGAAAAGCTATTTTCCTTTCACACTTTCTATCTTCATATATCTACCCATTCATATTTTGCTATTTACAACTGGGGTAAATTTTTCGTAATATAATGGCAGTTATAGCGAGGATACAAATGCAGAAGCATGTTTCATACTTATATTGCGGATCATCTGTCTGGAATAAAAGAGAGTGAGCACATGCATTTGTGTTCCAAAAGTATAAATTTTCCAAAGATTACGTAATATATGGACTATTATGGACCGCCATCGTTATCGTCCTCATTGCTTTCTCGCACACTAAATCCCCAGCTAATGGAACTCAATCACCGTCGTCATGATCATCCCCATACCACCATCACTATCCGGTGGGCCGTGATTAAGGAGAAAACAAAGGGACAAGAGTAAAAGCGGATTTGGTTTTGTGTGCCGGTAGAAAAGAGGAGGGTGGTCTTTGCTGCTCTATGTGTGTAGTGAGTGAGTATCATATATTCAACCACATTCACCTCTTATTCTCTTCTTTTCTCTCATTTTCTCTTAAAACAATATTGTCCCATTTTCCCTTACAGATGCTCTTCCGCTTGCAATATGTCATCCACGTTTATAAATCTTACGCAACGATTTTCCCATTCAAGCCGTCATTACTAGTGTGTACCGCTTAGGTGAATTCATTTAAGTATCAACCAGCTATGCCAATAGTAGTGGGGGCACTATTGTATCTTGTATTCACCACCACCACCACACGACGACGACGACGACTTTACTTACTGATGCCAATGATGCTGATAAAGTCATTCATTCCATTAAATGCCAACATTTGCTTCTTACTTCACCGTCTTTTCTTCTTCTTAACAGAAAACAAATATGCCATTATCGTTATTACTATTATTTCTCACCGTTTTCCCTACCAGTATACACAGCTTTCTCTTCAATTTTCCATCAAGCCACAGCCCAGATAAAAACCCCTCGCTCTCTCGCAGCACTGCATTTACCCCTCTGTACTCTCTCTACATACATATGATATGTAATGGTGAATGGGCAATAAAATCAGTTCTGCGCCGTTTAAAAGCACAATACCGAATGTCTTTATTATTACATTTCAACCAACATGATGATCAGCATCATCATTCTCCTCTTCTTCGTCGCTCGCTACCATCAAGCGAATAGCAAAACGAAGGAAACGGTGGTGGTGGTGGCACTTGTAGTCATAATGGAGGTGGTGGCAATGATGATGATGATGATGGCAACAAAAACAGAAAACGCCGTGACGACTTTGACGGCGTTTATAACTGTTGTTGTCGTTCATGTGACACAAGGAGAAAATTGTATTTTCAGTTTGAATTATATTAGAAGGCAAGTCAAATCACCATTCGGAAAACGCATCATGCATTATTATTGTTGTTTTGTTGTTGTTATTATTACTACTGTTATTTGCTTAAAGTCAACTCATCTAAATCGGCACGTTGTTACTCGCTTACAAGACATCACGCACACAGTCACAAAATCAACACGGTTTTATTATTGGCACTACACCTATTCGTTATTTTCCAAGACAGTGCGAGAGGAACAAGGATGAGGATTTTTCTTCCCTTTGTTCACTTTTCAGAACCACATTCGAGCGAGCGAATTCGTTTCAACAGAAGTATGGCACATTTGTCATGCATCATCAATCGTCCGCTACCTGATTATCATGTCTCTTTCTTCTTCTCCTTCCCGTCTCCTTACGCAACCTACCTGTGTTTTACGCTCGTAAAAGCAAGAGCGAACACTTGATTTGATGATTCGTTTTTGGCTATTCCCTTGCTGGCTCACCATCCATCCCCCCGTAATAACGATAATGATAATAATAATAAACACGGCCCATTTCATTGACTTGTTCTTTTTCCCTTCAACGCATGCGATAATGACAATCATCATGGTCGTCATCCTCTCCTTCCTCCTCTCTCTCTCCCTCTCCCCTCACAAAAGAATCATACAGTTAAATGGATGGTAGTGAGCGATCGCCGTGATCAAAATGATCATCCTCTCATAATGATGATCATAGTGACTATTTATTAGTATTATTATCACTGCTATTACTACCATTACCACTACTACTGTTCCTGGTGGAGTGTGTGTACCGTCAAATTCTTAAAAGTCGTTTTATTTAGTGCACATTTACTGAAAGCTGCACACAGCAGCTTCTTTTTGCTTACTAATTACTGACTACTGCTACTACTGCCCTTCTCTCCCCCTTCTTCTGGTATTGACGATCGAGAGAGAGAAGAAAGGAGCGATAATAAAAAGGGTAACATGTGTGTGTACAATGCTAAAATCTTTGTCATTCTTTCTTCTTCTCATTCTCCTCAAAATTCTTCACTTTTTTCACGGCGGCCGTGATGATAATGATTGTGGAGGTATGCACCGTGTAGAAGTAGTCAAGTCATAAAACGCTCGAGATCACCACCACCGTCATTATTACTGCTATTATTATAATTATTGCTATCTGCTCGTCTGGTACAGCATAAGCGAAGAATGATGTGATGAGAGGAAAGAATGACGACGATGACGCTGTGCTATTTACTCAAACTTGAGGTTCCTTACTTTATCCTGGTATATAACGTTATTATTAACATCATTGTTCTTTCCCATCACCCATGATCACCACTTTTGGTGTGGTTAATGCCGGCACAACACGGTCTGGACGGGGATGTACGGTAGCATGAAGCAATAAAAGCAATACCAATACTCTCAAATAATTATATTTAAAAAAAAAAATAATAAGAGAATAATAGCGATCGTTATCAACGGGAGAATTAACACGACAGTTTTAGTGTTTGAGTGCCATGCATTTTACAGATCGATCCCAGGAATGCTCGGCAGATTTACATACACACGTGTAATTTGTAATTAATGAAAGGAGAGAAGATAACGAAAAGAACAACAGAAATATTATTTAACTTGGAATACCTACGTGGCAAAAGAATGAATGGTATGAACGACAGACGACGTCGACGACGACGCACCGTGATGGTAATAATTTGGTGCCAATACTCGGGACATGTTAAGCAATATACCTACACAAACATATGTGTAACATTGTGGTTCTCGTATAGACGAATGCATGTGGAATGATTTTTTTTATAAATTTGTAATAGTGTAGCATCAGACAGATGTCGACAAAAAAGAGAGGCAGACCTGATGATGATGACATCGACACTAGAGGAGAAACTAACAGAAAATATCTTAGGAAAGTACCATATATTTACGCGTTACGACAAGGTATGAGTCGTCGTTTTCTTTGGGTTGGTATTTAAAACATTAGTGGAAAGGCCATCAAGGAAGCAAAAGGAAAATGTACTCATATTAAAAACAAAAGGAAGCAGAAAAAAATGTGAAATACTGTGGCCAGTGGCCAAAGTGAAAGGATGATTGCAGCAAAAAAAGAAACAATCGAATTTTCGTGTGGTTAGCCATCCATTCCGAATTATGCATGCAGGAGCGCATATATATCAAATGCGTATAAATCGTAGCAGTATATAGATAGATATGTACGCGAGTGTGTTTGTACACCGTAGTAAGCTACAATTATAGTACTTTCAGCAATTTTTTCCATTATGTATTGTTTTACACGTAAGGATATATGTACATAGGTAATTCTTGGGATTATTGAGACATGTTATTTGTAATTATCTTTTTGTCGAAACAGCATTAGTAATAGCAAGCAATAATAATAATAACGACGAGGAACATAATGACGATTCGCCGTGAGCCAATCTGACTAATCAATTTTATCCAATGATTACAATAAATTTGACGTGAAGAGTTGTAGAGAGCACTATCCAAACCGAACGCACTCCCTTCCCTTTTAGCCGTCGTCGACGTCGTCTTCAGTCAGTCGATTTTTTTATGAAATGAGCAATAATCATTATCACACATTACTTGCCGACGGCATTCTTTTCTTTTGTGTCAATCCGACAATCTGTGTTAATGTAATGTGCGTTGTTTGTTGTCTGTCTTTGAAAATAATTTAAATGAGAGTGAGCGGGTGACCGCCACAAGAGAAAGAGAGATCGTTTCGAAAGGAATCGAGTTGTGCAATGTACACACAGTAGCCACTCAACTCGAATAACAATTAGTTCAATCAATGAAGACCGGATATCGCCATCATCACGATCATCATCAGCGCATCAGGGAACAACCAATAATAAGTCAATGGACAAATAAATAAAGAAAGGGATTTTTTTAAATTTATTTCGCCGTTGTCCATTCCTGCTGACAAAGATTTGACTTGAACAACGTTGCATCATTTTTGAGGATCGTACAAGAGAACAAGCAGCGAGAAACAATAATAATAATGGTAATAATAATGGAAAATGATTCTCAATAAACGTGTATAAATGTTGTGATTAAGCACGGCAAATATAAATGCTACTGCTGTTGCTTTTTTTGCTGCTGCTGCTGCTACACTGCCGTCGTCATGGTCCTATCCCTCTATTTGTTTGATGCTCTGTTGGCGGATGATGATCACCAGAGAACAGATTGGTTCTTTCGCTGTATAACTTGTGAAATGAGCAGCCTTAATAGATGTTGAGTTCGACAATAAGCGATGTTGTCGATGATAATAATGCTCCTGCTGCTTTTCAGCATCATTTGCTGACAAAAATCGACATGAGTGCGATGGCTGTTTGATGGCATTGTGTGAGCATTTTTTTAAAAACCTGCTACCTTTGTACGCCAACAGCAGCAGCAGCAGCACCAGTGTTGGAAGACATGCAACAAGTAAATCACATAGATCATCATCATCATCATCGTCGTCGTCGTCGTCACACCACCGCCATTCACATTCAATTCGTCAAATCAGGAGGAGATTTTGTTGGTGCATTGGATTGGATCGCAATTGTATTTCATTAGCATGGCGTGGCTCGCTGGCATGGATAAAAGGCATTCATTTCTCTGGCAGTCAGTAGGCATATACAGTGGACTAAATAACAAGGGAACAAATACTTGGGAACGCGTTATACAGAGTCATTGTCGTTGTCAGACGTGATCAGACAGAGAAGAAGAGAACGAAAGACTTGACTGACTGATTTGAAGCTACATTACTCCTTTTGACAGATGGTGGTGGCGATGATTCGAAGCGAACCAAAACCAGGTTCAGAATCCAATCCAAAATGAAAAGCTATACGGAGGAGCGACGATTATCGTGCCGTTCTTCGCAAACTACTTTTGGTTCGTTTGTACTACAACGAGTGTAAAAAACGATGAATCGAGATATTATTTGATTTGAAAGAATGACTACACATCTCCCCTGGTTGCCCTCTCTCTCTCTCTCTGGGAGGAGGACAATGATTCAGAGTTTCCGGTGTGTTCAACCTCATCAATCCATTTCTATAGATTGAACCATTATTCACATTTTTACAGCAGCAGCAGAAGAACAATGTATTCTCTCTCTCTCTCTCCGGTTAAGTTTCATTCAGCTTTTAAAACCATACAAATCAAACGAATAGATTGGATGAGAATGAGTGTGTGTCGTGTACTTATTTCAATTACTTGGATTATTTTAGTTCACGGCTATTAACTGCAACACACACAGACATACTGGCGCAAACAACGCCAAAATACAAGTTGGGCTCAAGGTCCTAAAAACTGCAGGCACCAAAACCTCATGTAAAAACACAATATATATAATTGTTTGTTTAGAACAGGCCATTAAATATTTGACCGTATAGTTTAATAGACATTCCATTGAATTATTATTGGAAATGGCCCTTGTTGTTGTGAAAATGATTTCATGATACTACGACTACTACTACTCTCGTTGTTAATGTGTTCGACCTCAGCCAAACTTTTTTCTTTGCTTGTTCTATTTTTAATTTATAGTTTATTCCTAGTTGCAATAATAGAATAGAGAATAACGCGTTTACCGTATAATAATAATAATAATAACGATGGCGGTATAAATGATAAATTTCGTGTGACCTTTTTTCCATGAGCAAATTTGTGTAAGATTTGTTAGGTAACACAGTATGAATAACATGCACAAAATCCGTGTGAAGCTAATTGTGTCCAAATGAAATTTAAAGTACAGTATATTTTCTTCTCATTTGTTATTATCATTATTAATATTAGTAATTATAGTATTATCACTGACTGTGTACATATATTACAGACAGTCATTATCTCGAAGGGTCTTTTTTATCTTGCCAACAAATCACTGGAATGCAAATTACTTACAAATTGAATAAATTCGCTAATTTCAAAATCCCTCCTTTTACAGCTAATTAATTTGATGTATTTTCTTTCTTCTTTTCATACAGCACAGCAGTCAGTAGTCAGGAGCAACTTATAGCGAACCACAGTATAATGTGTGTGCTCCCTCGCACACAGCTACTTACTTTAAGTGTGTATAGTCGTTTAGTAGTAACTTCGTTTTGTATATTTGTAGAATCGCGTTAATTGCCCAATCGTTTTCAAAAACATCACATACCTATTGTATTACAATACTCAATATCATGATAATAGGACTACTATAATGTTACAAAACGGTTGATATGTTTGTACAGCTATTTTGCTGAGAAAAAAAATATTGGCAATCTCGCAATTCCTCTTTTTTTGAAAATAGAATTAAGAAAAATGTATTTGTTTTGTGTACAAAAAATTAAAATCGCAATCAAATACACGCATCGTCTGAAAATACGCCTTATGATGACGATGATGTTAATGCTAATGCTCATTGAGCTTTGCAGTCAACGTCTCTTTCTGTTTGCTTTTATAATAAATTGTAAAAGCGATAATTAATTAGGACATGATATGGTATTTTGCTTGTTGTGGTGAGTTCCTTCTCTCGTACTCGAATCCTTGGCATCGAGACGAAAGGATTTTAAATTTAAAAATATAGTAATCATATGAAAAAATGTAAACCTACCACTACAGTATAATATATTTAAATGCATGGCTTCACGTATGGATGGAGGGATGTATACTTACTTAACTGGCAGTGTACAACACGCATTATAATAATAATAAAAATAATAGATACGTATATCAAATGTTATATGCACTCTAAATATCAAGTATAAATTTTTCAGCGCTATACGATGACATGCTTCACCTAACAGCAAAATTAAAATAGCACACAAATAAGTAAGGTGACTCACACACACAAACACACACTGCACCTATCCAAACAACACAAAAAAAAATATTTAAACTCTTAATCGAAAGACTCCGTGTGGTAAAATAAAATATTAAAATCTTGATAAACTCCCAAATCCGTTCTAAAAACCATATTAATAGTATTAACCGTGTGTATTATATAAAATACACATAAAATAATAATAATGAGCTATAATAATATTAATAACAATAATAACAGGACCCGTATCTTTTTTCTACAGAAAAACGTGTTACATACAACAGCTACAAGCATACACACTCACTCACTCACATCTCTCTCTCCTGTTTTTTAAGATTATGATTCATCCTTTTATTCCTTTCCTCTACACTTGAATTAAGCCGTTCGGGAGGGCCTCAGTTTTATTTTCTTATCAGCCAAATAAAATACTCTGACACGGATGAGCGACAGGTAAAGAGGAAGCAAATCACGCTCATTACATTTTTTTCGATGTAACTTGCAAATATATACGAGCTTCTCATTAGTGTGCACTAATAATAATAATAATAATAATAATAATAATACTAATACTAATAGTTGTGGTATTTAGGCATTACAAAAACCGTCTCTTCTCCTCCTGTGTAAATGTGACTGTCTTTTAGGTGGGCCGAAAGTCGAGACTTGAGATATTTTTTCTCAAACAAGACGCTCTCCCTACCACCACACACTATACCTTGTAACATTCCAATTGGCACTTTGCGAAATTAAAGCACACGTAAATGTGTATGTGTGTGCAGATTTTTTTTATTAATAGCACATCAAAAAAATTATAAAGTAAACGGCAACGGTTGACTGATTTAACTTTGAGACTGAACTGAATTAGAGCATTTGATGCACTTGATTCGATGCATTTTAATCACACACACAAATGCACATAGACAGACAGGCATGCGTTCAAAAAAGCTCATTATTATTTATTACTTGAATGGATTTAACTTTTTGCATCCTATATTCTCGCCCTTCTTTGTTGTACTCCCTCTATCTGCAAACGTGTACTTTTATTATCGCTTTTTAAACCATTTTACAGGGTAAACGATTTCATGCTTTATTACTTTTCTTCTATTATTCTCGCTCCTGTTGCTCTTAACACTACAAACACTACCTTCTCCTCAAATGCAGCAGCTGCTGGTGCTGATAAACTTTTTATATTTAACATATATTACTTTTTTTTCTTATTATTTGAAAAATTTATATACGAAGCAAACGTGTGATAAAATCGCAAAATCAGATTAGTCTAACATATTTTTCCTAAATATGATTAATAATTGTAATAAAGTAACGGTAAAACTAAACTCTTGTTCCATCTTACAAACGGTTTATCATATCAACGTTAAAGCCGTTACACAGATTATTATGCATTGCCACGCAATTTTTAAAGGTTACTGTTTAATAGTATGTAACTAATAAATAATCGACAAGTGGTGTTCTTCTGTGTGAGAAATGACGATGATATTTGATATTGAGGATAACTATCATTCCTGCTACACTACACTACACACACACATTTGTACATCTCAATTGTATCGAGAGAGGAGTGATGATGTACCTATATACATATCTCTACACAATTTTTGGCTCTAGGCTCCTGTTCGCGTGTTAAACAAGCAAACCTATTAGTAAAAATCATGTATTTTGTAAAAGATGATTATTTGCTAATTTTTATGAGGAGACACGAGCCAATTCAATTTTTGTTGATGGTGGTCCTGTCTTTTGTGAGAAAAGGCTGTTTTCTTTACTAAATATACACCTTTATATACGTATGTAATGAGTTCCCGCTTTTCCGCAATATTTAAACGCTCATTGTAGATATAAATTATTTATGCTTATCTCTGTACAAAAATATATTGTACAATAATGGTTGTAGCTGTTGGGGGTGTAGTAGATAGGAGAGTATGTACCTACATAGCTGTATTTTGTTAGTCTTGTAGTTTTGTAGATGGTTGTAAATGTAACGATAATCTATAAATGGGTATCTTGTACAGCGATAAAACATCATGCCATACAAAACGAAGATGTTTTGTTCAACAGTATTCTAACTTGAAAAAGGCAAGTAAAATAAAATTATTACTTTTAAAAGTGAGAAAAAAAATAAAGTGATTCCTATCTTACTACTACTACTGCCTTGTCTGCTGCTTCTTTTCAGCTTATAAATGTCTGTCTGTTTTCTTCAAAAATTTACTAAATGTCTGCAATGTTGTTGCCTGGTGATAATGATGATGATATTAGTAATTATTATTAGTACATATACGCACTTATCGTCTTAATCACCACTACTTAAATCCTCCTTCTCATCATTTTCCTTGTTGTACGATAAACCATCTACTAGAGGAGTTTTCTCGATTTCATAAGAAGCAGAGGAAAACTGAAATGATGTTATAATAAGCGACTTTTTTAAAGCGTATTTTCTTCAACATTTTTTATGCTAAGCATACACTAAAGCATGACTCAAACATCCATTTTTTTCTGCTACTACTGTTTATGAGAAATTTAGCACTGGGGTGTTAATGTAGATACAAAATGGCAGGAATTTATCTTGAGAAACCAATAAATTCTTCATTCGCCATTTTCCTACCATTTATTTACCTTTCTACCACCACCGTATTTCCTACTTTTCCTCTGCGTTTTAATTTTTTTCTTATTCCTTGGCACAATTCATTCGTTCGATCAGTCCATCAAGTCAAAACTCGGTAAAAAAAGCGTACGGGAGCACGATCAAACGTTATCATCAGCTTGTATAGATAGGCCTGTTTGAAAAGTTGCTACTATTTGTTACGCCAATGAGCCGACATATTTTATCCGAACAAGAGCATCATCATCCGCAACAGCGTTATTATCACTTTGAGCAGCAGCAGCAGCAGTAGTGGTAGTATCACACTAGAAAACTGTTACATTTACAGTTTTTTCTCCGTTTTATCAAAGTGCCTTTTTGTACTTGTAGAAACACGCGGCACAAGTATCGTTTCATTCTATCAAGGAATCAAACCCAATCTGTTTTTAAAACTTATTTCTTTTATGAAAAAAAGCCTCGATTGATGGTGATGAGGCGTTTGCTGTTGCGGCGACGACGGTTCGCCTGCATTTAGTTTATTGGTAGGAGAACAGATTTTATTATCCTTCGCGAAGAAAAAAACCAAACATTGATAAAGGTGATGTGAGCAATGAGCAATAAAAGTCGGTTAAATGCATGTTCATGTCAGGATCATGATCGCAGCTTGTGAATCTCTTTCCCTCTTGCATGGATTGTTCTCTCCTGGGTGTAGTTTATCAAGTCATGTAGCAATAATAATAACACGAGATGCTTGTGCCTCTTTCTAAAACAAATAGTAAAAAACCGTTTAAAGAGTCATTTTTATCGTGGTTAGCGCCACTGAAAGTACGTACGTACATTTTTGTTTACCAGGAAAATCAACATCGTCACAGAGACAAGTAAAATATTATTTTAGTTGGTGGTTTTTGAGTTGGATGCAATGAATGAAAGTAAAACCGAAACCATTTTTTTCTGTCGATGACGAGATATTATTCAACTGGCTTGTGCTCAACAATTTTAATCTGGTAACTTGTTGTTTCATAAATTATTATTATAATAATTAATGACTTTTTAAGCAAATAAAATGGAATGGTAAATAGTCACCATACTGGTAGGACGTTTGATGAAGCAATAATGGTCACGAAAACAAGAAAAACTAACAAAAAAGACAGCAGAACAACATTCTGCAACGGGGTAGTATGTAGAAAGAATTTGTCTGATTGACTCTGTGCTTTTAAACGGGATTCGAGATGAGATTTGAAATGGTGATGATGTACACGGGCAAGGATGAGGATGCTAGTGCAGTGAAACACTCAGGCAATTTTTTTAGGCAAGAGACTCCTAACATTTTTCGATGGCCTTAAACCGATTTTTTCCTCCTGCTGATGTGTGCTGGCTGATTACGTTTATCGTAATCATCATATAACCATATCTTCTCTCGTGATGATGTTTTGGCGGTGGTGGTGGCGTTGTACATGCACGAAAGCGTCAAGATAAATTGACAGCCTGCGAACGATCTGACGGAAAGTAAACATCTCCTTTTGGCGCATATTGGCTAACGCCACAGGAGCAGCAGCATCAACACAACAAAACTAACTATATACCAGCACCATCCAACATAACATCGAAATTGAATAAATTGAGGGATAAAAACGAGATAAAAAAAGAGAAAGAAAAATGTTTTTAAACTTAATTTTTGCGACTTTCTTAATTTTTTAAATGGATTTTAGCAACACAGTCCGTCATGATAAAATGGGAAGGATGAACAACCGTAATCGAAGCCTTTTCTCAATGTGCAAATTGTCCATAATAGAGAACGGTGTTCCTTGAGCTCATTATCACTCAAGTCGACAATGTGACAAGACGCCAAAAGTCACTTTCCGTGAAAGAGACCACGTAAGATGCTGAAGATTCGTAGGAAAATGTAAAGAAACAGCTGAAGAAGCGGGACAAAACGTCTTTTTTCAAGACGATGTCATCATTTTCACTTGCAATGCATAAGAGCTGTGTGGTAGTAGAAGAAGTAGTAGTATTAGTAGTAGACCGGAGGAAAGGAAAAGAAAAAAATGTCACAAGAACTGTACTAATATCGTGCACACAGTCAAACCTACATATATACCACTGTACTACATCCTCTTCCTCTGCACCATGAATTCACATGTCTCTATAATTCCCGTGTGTCTGCATGTAATATTCCTATGAAATTTCTTCGTCTTCTTTTTCGCTATTCTGATAAAAGGAATGAGTGAGTGAGTGACGACGAAGAAGGAGAAACATTAACTGCCACTATACACTTGAGTTAATCGGTCCGCCTCTACACTTTATTTTCAACCCTTTTGCCAAAAATCTCACTCACTCAGTCAGTCTCTTTATTCAGCCAGTGAAGCAGTAATGGCCTGTACGTGTCATGTAATGCCATGCCCTTCATATGAATGAACACAAGTTATCTATCACAATCACAACTTTTCCTACATAATACTACTACACATCACATCACACACACACACGGGCAAAAAATCAAATGCACGACACGTTGGGTATTTTTATTATGGAAAGTAGTGTCTGCTGTAGGTAGGTAGATTTTTACCAACAAGCTATACAATAACTTTTTTGCACTTTTTGAAGGTGTACCAACGTGTCGGCTAAATTTATAAATTATAGAAAAAGTAACAGGGGAAACATGAGCTGCATTTATATTTATTACTATTAATATTATTATATTTTATTATATTTATTATGGTACATCCAGGGTTACACATTTTTATATTCAACCCTATCCACATGTCATCAAGACCGTATATTTTATTGCTGATCGTAACACGATTACAAACAGGAATTAGCACTGATAGAAAAAAGCTTCACACAGACAAGCTGATCTCGCTCAATATAGGTGGTTAAATGTGTTTCTCTACAACTGATCATGATGATGATTACGCTCTACAAAAATTATTTGAATTTTCATGCGATCCATGCGAGTATAAATTGTATTTATATGGGGATATGTTGTGTGTGCGGTAAAGTCAATACAATCAATGCAAAGTTCGCAAGTTTGCCTCGCAGTTTTTACACAATTAACACAAGTGAAATCAGGAGAGATGGGATATTTTTAATTCTAAAAGTAGAATCAGTAAGGGAGCTTCAGAGGTTGGAATTTCTAAATTCAATTATAGTTTTACAAATCAAAACTCAGCAAATTCGATTATTTTTTATTTGCAATTGAATTTGATTTATTCTTGACGGTGTCAGACGGGGATAAATTTTTCCGAGTTTCTCCCATTTAAAAATATCGCGTTCTATCAAAATCACTATCTTGTCGTCGTTATCATCACAACGTAATGTATTGCTTGTATGTACATCGAAATAATAAGGATTAAAGCAGTAGCATCTTTTCACTTCATCAGAACAACCGCGCATACCCCATTGATAAACAAAGCTGCCTGTGTGAAAGGAAACATCGAAGACACAGAAAATCTATTAAATCACACCCTGTCTATAAATAATATTATTTCGGAGTAACAAAAAATTCTAATATACCATACACTGCAAACTGCAGCCAGAATTTTTGTTTTATTAAGAGAAAGAAGCACTTTAGTTGTTTATTTTCCTAAACAAAGCTTCTATAAACGAAATGGAAGCTTGGAAGTTGAAAGAGAAATAAATACGCATTGTAATATGCGTGGAATGTATTTATTTGGAAATGTTTTGAAATACGCCTTTAAACTCTTAAGCAACGTATCTACAGAGAGAAGAGAAAAAAAACAACAACGCAAAGCACTTTTTTCACTTCCGAATACCTTTCGTCCGCCACTCCAATCAACAGCTTTAATACCGACAGCTTTTACTCACAATGAATTGTTTCCATCTCCCCAGCTACGTTTAATATATAAAGATAGAGATCATCATTTTCATCAAATCAACCAGCTATTATTCCTACAATTACATATTACACTAGAGAGCGCAGATGTTCATTTTGCGGGAATCTTGGAATACAAACAGTATCACAATTGTCGTTTAATGTGTTTTTCTTGCTTTTAATTGCGAAACATTTTCTTTGTGGAGCAGACATGACATCAAAAATGCTAATGATGATTGCAGTGCCAATGGTGTAATCAAAAACAGCTATACAATATCAATTATAATTCTAAACTATTATACGTTTGTGTTTATTTATTTTTGGGGTGACGATATGTTTGAGGTTATTATAACAGGGCGATGAGTACAAAAAATTGAAAAGAGAAAGAAATGCCACGCCATCGTCATTACAGAATTATTGTGGTGCTTGCCATGATCACATCATTGAAAGAAATCGACGACGACAACGGCGACACAAGCCAACAGCACCATCCCCACCAACCCATCATCATCATCAGGAGCAGCATCAGCAGCAGCAGCGTTAAACTTTGTAGGAGTTTAGTTTGTATTAGTGGTGGCGGCTGTTGTAGTAATAATAGGATCAAAACAGTGAAGTCTTTGTTCTTCCTTGACAAGGAAAAATTGACGACAGTTATTTCATTTGAAATATTTGAGTAGTCTGTCGTTTCTGTGTACTTCTGGGCTGGTCGAGGCAAGGCAACATGATCACTTGATCAGTATCAACCACACACCATCACCACCACTTATACTGCCACTACTATCGTCATCTTCGTCATAGTCATATTATTGCTATTCTTGTCTAAAACAACGGGTTTTGATCAGGCGGCACAACCAGTAGTGCCGTGCAGTTTAGGACAACATGGTAGCAAGCAAGACAGGATTACTAATGGCACACATTTTGATACTACGATAATAATTGCTTAGAGTAATTGTGTGAGCTTGATAATATTTGCTATGCAGATTCATGAGATGACGATGATGATGAAAATGATGAGGATCATAAATATTTTTGCTTTTACAAATAGTCAGGAAAGCATGTGGATCAGCAGAAAACGTCTTAATTATTTTTATGCATTTTCTATCTACCTACTTTCTTCACAAGTGAGCACGGAGAATGGTAAACATCTGTCCATTCATTATGTCATCAACATCAACATGATTCTTCTGATCGTACTTTTGTACATCTGTGTAGGTAGGAGAGTTTATATCCTCTCTCACACTCATATACACTTCTAGATAGGTTCATTGCTCACTCAAGAGAAAGAGTTGGTATTTCTTCTCGTTGAAATCTGCGAGCAAGCGCTGCTAGAAAGTGAAGGAGCGAGAAAGAAGAAAAAAACGCGTACACACAGTCGGCATGTAGTAGCTCACTTGATCATGATCTGTCGAGCAGGAGGACATGATCAAAAGGAATTCTTCTTGTTGTTGGATGGAAATAATTAGTATTCTATTATTGACTCTCCCCCCGAATAAAGAACAACAAGGAGCTAACAAATTTATTGCAAACGGCATAACGGAGATGATGAAGATGATGATGTATGGCACACAAAGAGCCAGCAAAAATAGAGGGGTAGTCTGAACGAAGGCAAGGAGTAAAATAGAACTCTCCCTCTTTCCGCCACTGCCAAAATCATTCCAACGCGGAGTGATACAATCGCATAAAAATAAAAATTTGCAACAACGTATTTCTCCTTCCTCGAAACGAGAAAATAATATGCATATTTCTTTCAATTCAATGAAAGATTACTTACTGATGATGTGATACAACAAAACTAATCTACATTCAGGACAAGGAAGCATGTCTTGTTTCTTTGAAACGTTAACCGAAAGCTGCAAGTAGAGACGGCAGAAGAGTGGCAGTGCTCAATTAAGGTGGCATATTATACAAGGCAGGGGACAGAAAAGAATTGAATGGAAGCTCTGTTTCAACATAAATATGCAGTGTGTAGTAGCTACATTGGAAAGCAATTGGAAATCAGAGAAACTGATTTTTTTTTCATTGTGATTTTCCTCGTTTGTCTGTGTACCTTTCTTATTAGCAGTGAGGACAAGAAGGTGGATGTTGTTGATAATGATGACGAGGATGATGCTGACAAAAAAAGGAATTTCTTCAGACATAACTTTCAGATGACGAAGGGAAAAACAGAAAACATGTCTGTCTTTGGTGGATAGATGAAGTGTATTATGTAATATGGAAAGAGTGAAAAGTAAGTAACAGGGGCGACGGCGGTGCAGGAGCAGCAGAGAGAAATAATCATGACGATCATGTCCCTCGTGTCTAGTAAATAACTACCAATTATTTGTACGTAGGTATATGTGGAGGGAAGGGAAGAAAAGAGCACATCTGCATTCATTTAAGTGATTGTGTGTCGTGTGAAACAGATATATTTTAGTGTGTATTATTGAGACGAAACCACAAAAGAGACATCACATATTATCAGACAAACAACATCACTTCAGTTTTGTCGTTGTTGTTGTTGTTTTGTGTTTTTTATACAAATCTAATTCAATTTCATGATGTCGTGAAATCAGCTCACACAGCGATAAATATGCAAGAAAGCAATAATGTTCCTGGTAAGGATAAGAAATATAGGGATATAGATAGGAGAGGAAGATGTACTGCTGCCGCTGCTGCGCTATTATATTTTTGCCATAGACAATAAATTCATATCATTATTATCTGTCTCCATTTTTTGCGTAGATTATTAGTTAAAGATAGCGGTAGTGGTAGTAGTAGTAGCGGATGAGGAGGAGGACCGAAGAAGTGTGTGCTTTAGTAGGGAAATGGATTGACAAAGACGATTTTGAGGGCGACACTCAAGCAAACAAATAGATAGATAGAGAGACCACAGATGGAAACGAGACGACGATGAAGAAGAACAAGAAGAAACGAGAGAAGTGAAGAGAGAGAGAGAGAATAGAAGAAAAATTGTTTCAAATCTATAAATACATATCCATGTCGACATCAAATAGCTATTTATTCACAAGATTCAGAACATCTGGATACTTTAGAGGTTAGCTTTTGAATAATCTTTCAAAGACTCAAAAAGAGAAGAATAGAGAAATAAGTTGTACTTGCAATAGAAGAAAGAGAAAGAGATGCTACTACTACTACTGCTACTAATACTATTACAGTTCTTGCTACTACGCGACTAATAATTATTGAGTACATTGGAATGGAGTTGATGTGATAGTGCCGCCGACAAGAAACAAGATCACAAGCCAACGGTTCCATTTATTTGACTGTGCGTCGTACCGTGCAACATTTTACCATTAAATTCTCTTTCTTTCTCTCTCTCTTACCATCTATCGGTATGTAATAATAATGTTCAATGCGATATGTGATACATACTGGTTTTTAGATAGATAGATAGATAGTGAGTGACTGATACATAACAGCAGCCGAAAAAATAAAATCATCTCATTTCCTTTTTTTCGCTTCTTCGTCGTCTTTCTACTTGACTCTTAATTGGCATACCAAAATCCTCCTTCTTGGTTAAGAAGAACAGAAGAAGTGGAGGCAGGCGTTCTGAGTAGCTGAAAATGATGTCGATGATCAGCGGAATAGAAGGACGATTATTATTATGCAACTTTTACTTTCCTGTATTACAACTCTTGATACTATGCATATAGTTTGTATGTTTCGTTGAGACCATGTCTACTTTTATCCTGTAATGATTATCATGTCCTTCGCCACTTATTAGAGCAACAAGTGAATGGCCAAAATTAAGAAGGAGACGGAAATGGTGAAGAAATTTTCGAGCTAATTATGCGTCTATTGAACATTTGGACGATTTTTTGCGTCTGCCCTAATAGATTATTTAGCAACTATTTGCGATTTTTGCAAAAACTTGTAATAGGTCGAGTAAAGAGTATACAGGGCGATAATGATGACTTTCAGATAGAAGAAAAAATAAAACATACATTACTCATATATACCGGATGAAGAACGGTTTATTTCTATCTTGCGATGATCCCTTCATGTGAGAAAAATCTTCCCGGTTACAGAAGAGGAGGAACAAGATAATCGGCAAAATCACAGAGCGATAATCACGAACATCATCATCACTTGTAGCACAATTAAGACATCTCTGTACCATGTCATCTTTGCTGTTCCTCGTATAGTAAGCATTGGCACACTTCAATGTTGCATTGCAATGGTGTTTCATGCCGGGATTTTTAACGGATACTAACATACGTGTCAATCGACTGTAAATTTTGGCGACTGTCTCCACTAATTTGTTCCACACCAAAAATATCCGCCAATAACATATAAAGTGGTATATAAAACTTGCTTATTATATACATATCTCGTGATAGATAATAAATGAATATTATAAGTACATATTTCCTCCCTATTCTACCCTCATTTCTTTCTTGGAACTACACCAGCAATAGTTGTAGTTACAGCTAAGCGCAGTCATGCCTTGATGGCTGATCATTCTCAAATTCAAAGTAGCATACAAACTTACAAACTAAATACATGGAACCTCAAAACAAAGAACTATCACAACTTCAAATTGCTTACTTGCCACAACGGACTGTCTTGTACATGTGCATCTCTTTTTCTCCCTCCTCCACTCCTTCACCTTTTCCATCTCTTCGCTATCATCCAAACAAAGTCACAAAATGTTCCATTACAGATAGATAGGTACACAGAAAGAAATGGAATGAAATCTCGGAAAGTAAAAAGGAGACAAATACAGAACTGCACGTAAAAGCATAGCTGCGTGCACTTCTTATTAGATGTAGATTATCTTCGTACGGCGATGATGATAACTGCGACAAAGTAAGAGAGAACTTTGTTGTGTTGTCGCTAAGATTGCGTGTAGTCTAGCGAAGAGTAGTAGTGGAGAACGTCAACTAATGTTGCTTTTTACGTGCCTTTATTTTTACCACTTTTAACTTTCTAACGCGCTATTATTTACGGGTGACAGAGGGAGAGAGAGAGCAAGATAAAATGTATTGAAATTTGCTAAGGAAATGCAGGAGAGGGGAGGAAATTGGTTAAACAAGAAGGAAGCGATTACGCACCCATCCATACATATCCACCAGTTTCCCCTGTTTTTTTCTCTTTCCGTTCGATAGAGTTCCGATAGAAAATATAACTTTTCAATCCTTTATGCTCCTTTCCGTTAACTTTTAAAAAAACGTCTTTGCATCTCTATCCGATGTTTTAGAAATCTCTATCCGAGCGGAACCAAAAAAGGAACAAACTGAGAGAGATGAGAGGAGCCAGAATGTCTACGAAAAATGCGTTATTTAATCACGAAAAACAGGGAAAATATGTGTGCAGTGCCAGTCGTATTTACCTAGATGCATGCATATCATTTCCAGACAAAAAAGAGATTATTACACAGAGAATGGTTATTGAACTGTTGCTTTTTTAAAAGGCACTGAGCGTGGCAAAGGAAAAGAGAGAATGGGAGACAGCGATAGCTAATAGCTATATCGTGTTGTCACCGTCATCGTGCAAAACTTTGTAAATACATCGACAGAAACAAATCTTCCAAAGAAAAGCCATAAATACCAAAAAGAATGATGAGTGTATATTTCCTTTTGATCTCTTTCGATGTCTCTCTCTCTCTTTCGTTGCCGTGTTTCTGTACTGGTGGAACCGTTTTTGCTTTTTGCTCGCTCTAGCAGGAAAAATTCCAGGGAGAAAATACACATGTACTAGGTTCGAACGACAGAAAAAAAGAGAGGTACCAACTTAACGATGACATTCTCCTTGTTAGCAATATTAGCATCGTCTACGGAGGAATATGCATGTCTAAGGTGTATGTGGGTATAAAAATATTATATACGTTTTTATAATTCCTTTGAGTAATGTGAGCGTGAATAACAAGATTACCCTATTTATTATGTAAACGATATCGGATGATACATGGTGATACGATGAAATGTTCGATTTTTTGTTTATTTTTATTTTCGTGTTTAAATGAAGTGCAGGGGATGAAAGTGTAGCCGGGAAAATGCAAGAAAGTTTAAACTGATACACATATACTAAACATAATAGTGCATAAATTATGTATTAATGTACTTGTTCAAATCAAAGATCACCACACGGTACACTGGTATGTGCACACATGAATTATTTACATCAATTGGTTTCAGAAGAGGATTTTGATGCATTTTCTGGAGCCGGCACAAATTGCTGATTAATTTATGGCAGTGTTGTGAAATAAGTAGTAACAATAACAACAAGGGATATCTCCTCCTCTCTATATTAGTTACTGCTTGAAAGGAACGCTGTTGCTGTTACTTCTTATTTACATGCAAATTAAAAACGAAACTAACCTAACCATAACAAAAATGCAAAACTAAATATAAAAAGAGGAGTACAGATCCATTTTTACCGAGGTGCGCTTAGGTTAAGTTGAAAAATAAACATATTTCACGTCCTTCCCAAGGAGTATAAAAAGGTATGGTTCATTGTAAATTAATGGGGTTAGCATTTCCTCCTAATAACATGTATGTTCATGTTTCTACATAGGTGCACAGCCCCTACTCCTCACTGAAAGGCCATACCAATAAGCTAAGTTGGCCACTTCTGTCGCCTTTCTGGTAAACTGTACTTACTTACTTGAATTCGACACAGTCACCCAAATGGACGAAATTTGGTGGCATGATTCGTACGGGGTTCCGTGTATGTTGGTATTAAAAAATGTATGCACGTTACACATCATACCCATACAGAACTTGTGCACAACTATTTGAGGAATCGTTAATACGTAATGCACAAACTTAAACTTTAGATTTTTATGACTTTTTTGTGGACATATGCTTATCAACGTATGAAATCGCGAATAACAGAATGGGAACTAAAAAAAAGTAAGTTCGTGCTTCAAGCTTGTCCATCGGAATCATCCTCCTGATCAAGAGAATTGAAAGGATGGATGAGAAACTCAGCCAGAAAATAATAATAATAATAATAATGTATGCCTTTTCTGTTCCTGTCGATTTCCTTGTAGTTGTGCTTACTGCTAAATATGTCCCTGCTGCTGCTGATTACATTGATGATGATAATGGTTGGTTTTTTAGTTTGATAAATAATCCTGATAAATAATAAAAATGATCAACTCCACCACTTACAAATGGATTTTGGCAGGATATTGTGTAATGTAGCTTATTATTACTATTACCACTACTGCTTTTTGCTGCTGCCTCCACTAACAAATGCGTAGCTTGCTGGTGCTTAGGATAAGAAACCAATAAATAAATAAAATAGCTGCTTTGTAAAAAATATAAAAAGAACCGGATGGATTTATGGAGCTATTGAGAACAGCAGGAGAGAAAACGTAGAGCGTTCACTTTATTTCTGACTTTGTTGCGTTTCTTCCTATCTGTCTGTGTAGCTTTCGTACTTGTGGTGTTGTAGGTAGGTATGCACTCAAGTAAAACCGAAAGGAGTTTTTCAGAAGGAAGAGTAACAACAACAGCAGGCTGAAATGTGGCAGTTTATCATCATCACATGGTCGTCAACACAATGCACGAAAGCCGCAACACAGCATCTAAACTGTGATGTGTAACTAGAGAAGAGAGAGAAAAAAATGGGTACGACGAGCAAGCAGAGAACAAGCAGCTCTAACCATCGGTTCGCAAGAAACAAATGCATCATCTTCAAAAAAGTGGACTTAATTTGTTTATTAGACCTTCCGGACGTAGGCATATAACCGCCCGCCCACAGCCCTTCAACTAAACTGATGTACTACATGAAAATGAAGTACAAATATGAATCGATTTTAGGTAATGTTATTAACCATAAAAACAAAACTTGAATGTTGTGACTATTTGGGGGTGTGCTGTACAACTTGGCTTACTACAAATTGCTAGAGAGCTATTTTTCGGTTTAATACATTTTCTGAAAATCCTGTTTTGCATTCATCATGAGCCGGTGTCCATATATAAAAAAACAAGCTTATTATGCATTAATTTCTTTACTAAAACATATTATCTTATTCTTGCCGACATTTTCGGGTGTAATGGTGAAAGAACATCTGCCTCTCGAATGGTACAGAACTGTGCGGTAGCAACAACACACTGTGAACCCTCACCAAGTTGGTCAGAAGTATTACTGTTTCATTTTAGATTCTAAATGATAATCATTACAGAATATACTTAGTGCAATTTATAGACATATTTTTTATCGTGTGCATCGACAGCTACTTTTTTCCCTGTTATTGACAGCAGGCAAATGAAAGGATTTGCTGGACTTGACTCTAACCGAAAAAAAACGTGAATGCCATACCCGTACTTGACAGTAATATAGCACGCATGTTCAAATTGGTCATGGTCCGTCTGTCATGTCATGGTGTACATAATATATTTATACCGATTTTCACTTAAGACTGACATGTATTGACTCTGATAGACAAAGGGAGAAAAAACTGCGTGATGATCGTGATTGTGATCAGTGTCTCTCTACTGTATTTATAGAAGATATAAACAGGAAAAAAACAGGTAATAACAAATATGGAAACATCTTATGAATGTACCACTGCTTGCGTAACATATCAAAAGTTAACAAATAAATATTGACTTCAAAAAAGTAGTTTTTTTTCTCTCTCTCTCTCTCTCTCGCCCTACCTATTCCTCCTTCTAAAAACGAGTAAGTAAATATAATGGAAAACAAACAAGAAGGGGGAATAAAGTACCATTTTGAAGAAATACACCAGGTAAGTTGTTAGTGTGAAGAAGTACTTTTAATCGAATACTTTTGAATTATAATAACGTCTGCTCTGGAGAATACCGTCTGAAGAACGGAGCAGCTTGCCTCTCTCGCTACGAGGAAGCACGAAAAGCGAAGAGCAACTCCGTGACGATTATTCTTGGACATCGAATAACGCGCACGACAAGAAAGGTAGACGAGCAACCAAAGGAAATCAGATACGATTCATTCACATCATTACTGTCCAATTAACAGTGCACTGGTGGTGGTGATGGTAGTGCTGGAAATTTTCCTCTCTTAACCCTTTTTCGTTCAAGTAGTAGCAACTGCAGCAGAATGTTTTGTCAATGGAGGTGAAAACCGAGACAAGAGTCACTTGAATGAAAACGCCAGTAGTAAAGTAGTGATGGCGGTGGTGGTTGTGTAGAGAGAGTGTACATGATTAACGATGATGATAGAAAAACAAGCAAGGGAGTCATCATCATGATCATCATCATCATTGTCGTCGTCGTCAAACAAATCTGTCTTGTCTAAATACCTACATCACATCTCCCATCATGCGGGTTTCCTTCCTCCGCTTTACAAACAAATAATAATAATAATAATAATTGATGAATGTTTGCTGGATTTTGAAAGACTATAAAAAGAAACGCACAAAGAAAATGTTCATCCGCAGAGCAAAACGCTGTGCTGCTTTACGAGAACAAAAAAGAAGAGCAAGTCAAGTCAACCCCTTTTCTTCTACAATCACAATTACCCCCACCACCATCATATTTATTGTCAATACATTACGAAAAGTAAAATATAATATGGGCATATTGTTGTAAAAGAGGACGATGAAAAGGGAAAGAGTCAGAGTGATTGCATAATAGATGAAGAACTCACTCATTGAAAAGAGCAACAGTGCAGCAGCAAACAGCCAGCAACCCTTCCTCTTCTTTTAATTCCAATCTGTTCCTTTTCATCCACGTTTCTTTACAAAAATTCATAATACACGCATCAATTCTCCTTTCAATTTTTTTTTCTCTCAAAACTTCTTTGACTGGAGTGTTTAACGCTTGTCTATTTTACTTTGTTCCACCACCACCACCACCAATTCAACGGTCACGACAGAGATCCTATGGACGAATCATGTTTTTCTTTGGCTAAACATTGCTATTTTACTACCTATTATCATTTCATTATAACTGTATATTATTCTATTTATGTCTGTGTGTGACGACTGACTCTGAATCGATTAAACATATTAAGTATCCCTCCGGAATAAGGCAGAATAGTATAGAGAGAAAAAAGCAAGGAATTTTAAGGTTCTTCGTCGATACGACTAACGCTGAAACGTCGAAAAAAATGCTTTGGTTATTGAACAGATCATCCCTCATCAGCAGGAGCAGAAGCAGCGCTTTAAAATCCTTGTGAGGCTTCACATCCCCAAGTGCTAATAGTAATGCTCCGTGACGAATATAAAAATTATTACGCCATTGTTTACCGTCTTCATCAGATTTGTAGGCAAAGAGGAAAAGGGAACAACGAAGAAAAAACTCCAACGCTGCGTGTACGTTTTTTACTCCTGCCCAGTTACCACCTCCTCCTTTTATTCTCATCATCTGCTCATCCTCGCCGAGTGATGATGATGTTGCGGAGGGCAGGCAATACTGTTCAATAAGCAGTCCCAATATTCCTGTTTGATATTATCGCGCATGTGGCGTTCTATTTTGCTCGTATCTGCTTACACGCCGCTCTCTCGGTCTGCTCATTGCTAAAAAACTTTTTATATATATTTGCTACGCAGTTGTTTGCCTTTATGGCTGTAGTAGTGGAGTGGAGAATAAAGAAGAAGCTCGGCAGGAAGGTAGAATCCATCCACATTATTATTTATTATGCATGTTACAGGTTTTCAAGAAAATACCTTTACTAAACCCAGCAGTGGAATTGAAGAAGCCAGTGAAGTGATACAGATATTATGGTGGTGCTGTTACTGCTGCTGCTGCTGCGCTGTTGTTATAGCCCAGTTACTTATTTCTTGTTGCGTTGCTCCTTTTCTTTTTTCCTCTTTTTGCCTTGCTTGCCAATCCAAGCCTGAAGATGTGAGGCTCGACCAAGCGAGGAAATTACGTGTGTTCCCGTCGTCGCTCCTTCGATAATAGCGTTTGAAAAATACGCTTGATAATGTGAACACACCACCACCACCACCACCGTCTACACAGTAATAATAAATAGGTGTGCATATAATATTTTGCTGGGAGTCGTGGCAGGCAACAATTGAACTGCTGCGCCTTGTTGTGTACATTTAAGTACGAACATACATGGACGCACAGAACAAAAACAAAAGGAAAAGACGGCGGACGGGATCAAGTTACGTGGCTTGCTCTTTCCATCATCTCCACCACCACCACCACACTCGTTCAGGTATTGATGATAAGAAAGGGAAAACACCAAACGGAAAATACTGATTAAGAAAAAGGTAAACTGAGTGCTGTGTGGCGCGATCGTGGTGTTGCTGGACGTCCGTTCCGTGTTACGTAGGGCAACAACGATTGGGTTCGTTCCTTCCCACAAAAAATATGTTCGATAAAATAGCGTATTTGGAAAGTATTGCTGCTGCGCTGCAAAAAAATATTTGAAGGTGCGCGTTGCGTTGCTCGATAGTCACCTTTTTGGTGGATGCCGATTACGAATTTTATGATGCGATTTTGAGCAAGTAGTTTGACGATCGTAAAACGACAAAAGTGATTAAAGGGTTGCACATTTTTTACACAGGCTATGTTACCCAGAGCTCCGTCGTTGTGCAAAGCTACTGATAATAAGCGAGTACCTTTCTGTTTCTCTTTTTTTACGATGTGTTATGTAGGTATCAACAATACCGAAAAATTGCTAATGCATGAACGTCTGTGGTACATGCATGTACAATATATTTTTAGCTGGTTACATGCTTACATGAGGGTCTTATCTTTGGTCATCATCATTAAGATGATTCTCTTTTTCTCATCGATATCGACAGAGGTAGAAAACGTACAAGAAAATTCCATAACTTATTACATATTTAAGTCGGTATTCATGTACACGGTCGGACGGACGTGTATGTGCCGTGCCGATACAGATAAAGAGATAATAATGTTGATGGTGAGCAGTAAGCAAGCATCCCATCGCAGGACTTCACCCACCACCAATTTTCATTCTCTTTCAATTTTATATCCGCCCGTACGAAAACATGTCTTAAGTTACAGCATGTTACACCGTGATGATGATGATGATGAAAATGATTATGTGCATACTATCCCATTCACCGTATAGGAATTATCTCACGAATAAATACAAGATAGACTACAGAGGTTACAAGTTTTTCTGTATGCAAACTTGAAAACACTGGAACAAGAACAAAAAGATGCTAAGTTTTGCTTGCATTTCTCTCTCTATCTCGCTCTCTCTCTCTCGCTGGTTTGTTGACGTAATTTCCGTTTGGCATTAGAAGTCATAAATTTTTCAAGGGTGACTGATTTTCTCCAGCAGCTCAACCGAATCCAGTCAACACGTTACGAATACGTGTACGTACTGGTGCGCATTTGGTAATGCTTTCCTATTCATTCATTTCTAACCGACTTGCTCAGTAGCATAATAATAAAAATAATGGTGAAGCCAACCTGGCTGCACTTGACTTTGTTGCTCCGAGAAGTGTACAGATGTTGCTGATTGTAATGAAGAAGACAACAAATATCAAAGCGATATGGGCTGACATTGTTTTTCGTTTTCGATGCGCAAAGCAAGTAACAAACGCGCCACCAGCACCAAACTCTAATATTTATTGATGGTTTGACTTTTGCCATGACACGTCATCCACCTCCTCCCTCACTACCCGACCGAGCAGCAAGTGAACCCATCACTGTCATTAAAATTATGATGATGATTATTATTATTGTTGCTATTAACGTGGTGATCACTAAGCAGCAGAAGCACATCATATCGTCCTCATCACTAAAGGCATCAAATATCTGTGTACGGTACATTCATTACGTTTATGGATGAACGTCGGTAATCATAATTTTCCTCCATTTTACTGCATTATAATATCCTGCCGTTTCAAAACCTTATGGACAAACGCGAGATGATAATGGTGGTACGACTCGGAGTGGTGGAAACAAATGGAAGAATTTTTTAGCCCGAAGGAAAGACTGCAGCAAAGAAAAAACTTTCTGCCCTTGGAAGGATAGCAAGTATTGCGAACGTGATATCTGGTTGAAATTTTTACTGGTAAAATTGCGTATAAAAAACACAATGTAAATTTTTTTCACCCAAGGATGTAAGAAAAGTGCACTGCATTTTATATGAGGTGCATTAAAATAACATGGCAATGCATTTTCATTCCCAATGCATCGCGCTAACAAGTGTTGCCATTGTCAGTAAAACCTGAACAAAAAGTTGAGGCAACTATGCACAAATTAAGGAAAATAAACGGACAATTCTCTCTTTTGCAAAATATTGACGTACAAGCTACCAACCAGGACTAATGATATTTAATTTATTATACGCTGTCATACAGTACTACATGTAACTAATGTAGTTTTTATTGGAAGTGTAACTTTGGTTGTCTGTCTGTCTGACTTTCAGTAGTCTTACTATTTTGCTAAATTATTCATTTCTATTAACAAACAGGTAATGAGAAGTTTCGTTACATCACAGCTCAAAATCTCGCTGTCGGGGCAACTTGAGACTGCTCCCGATTCTACTTGTAAATGTCAAAAAACGCCCAAAACCAGCTTAGCTGACGAATTAGTATGTTGAATTTACACACTGAGCTCCCCTTTAATTCCATGAGATTAGCTTTGTGCAAACTTATAATGGTGCATACTTGTGCCCTTGTGTGTTATGTGTTTTGACGGCTTCAAAGCGTTGCGCTGGTGATATACTGCTACATAGCAGACTTGGTAGTTGTCTGTAAAAATAAGTGCGAGTGGGTGTGTAGAAATGCATCGTATAATACAAACAACTTTCACACACACACACACACATCAGTATTCATAATGTATTCAGAAGCGTACAAAATGTAAGAACAGATGTGCAGTAAAGATGATAATGCAGTAATTTAATGGATTCAAACTTTAAGCATGTTGTAATATGTATGTTATGGGAGATGGTCAGTCTTTTCATAAAAAAACAACAGGAAAAAACTGCAAAATAGCAAAAACGTACTGCAAAAGTGGTGAACAATACATATTTTCGCTTTTATGGAGTACCATGTTTATAGCATACCAGGCAACAAAATGTTTTAAGAAGGCAAGGTATTGTAGTGAACACAGCACCGCAACTGGTTGTACCTCACTTACATCACACGTTTACGACAACACTGCCTCCCTGCAATGGTTTTCCACAGGAAATGGCAAGATTTTGTGTAGATTGGCCAGAGAATAGAAGCCTGTGTGTGTGTGTGTGTGTGTGTGTGTGTGTAGTATGCTAGCGTTTTTAAAAGTAACTTTTTCAGATAATGTACACAAGTTCAAGTTTGCATTTCGCTTTACACTACTACGAACGCTGTTTTGTTTCACAAAAAACGATCATTTTCATGGCCAGAAAGAAAATAAAACATAAAAACGGACACAATAACGATGATGCATCGCATGATTCATGATGATGGCGATGATAATAGAAATGGAAAACGAAATGAGCTACACAATTTTTTATATGTGCTTATTATCCTATTTGCTGTGCTACTGCTCGCTGATATGCGACAGAGCTTCAATGCAATTTTACTGTTTTGCTGTGTGTTATGCAATATGCTACTGCTGTTGCCTTTTGTTCACTGTTTGTCTTCTCTTATGACCCCTTTGCGCGCTAAGTAACCTGATTAGCCGTTTACCCACTCACGGTCTCAGTCTCAGTGCGTGTATTTATTACAGTGAAACTTAACAGATTTTTGCTGCTCTTTGTTCCCTGCCATCCCGAGGAGTAACCAACAATTCTACCCTCATAATATACCCACGAATCATTCAGACATGCCTACGTGCACACAAAAAGTCGTAAAATTCGGTAGAGCCTCGTATGTACTCATAATAACATCTAATAAAAAGTAAAATATAATGACATAATGAGCAAATGAAGAGGAATAAAGTGAAGAAAACGGAACGACAACCATTTATTTATTTATTTACTTCGGCGTTCCTTTCCTTCGTCATCATCACCATCGTGATCCATGATCCATACGCCATGATGCCATTAGTATTACCAAGTTGTGTGTGTGATTGCTGCCCTTGCCATCTTCTTACTATTTCCATCCCCCTCTCTCTTTACATCTCTCTCTGCAAATCCTGACTTCTCTCTTGGTCATTTTTTCAGCTTAACCATCATCATCGCTCCTGCCACTGCATCCATACACCAGTACGACACAAGAAAAGGCACACAACATAATCGACCAGGAGCAAACGAGTGTGTGCTTATGAGAAAACCGAGTGGTCTAAAGAGGAAGACGTTTCAGTTGTCTGTTTTTGTTGTGTTGATGACGATGATGATGATAATAATAATATTATTGATGATAATTGAGGGTCTCTTCTTTTTTGCACTGCCTTCTTCTCTCTTGTTATTACGTCGTCCTGTAGCCTTCACCCTCCTCATTTCATCGTCATCGTTACTACAAACGGTATTACTTTCAACTTCAGTACAACAGTGACCACTTCCATTAGTAGGTCTTCCCGCAGTCAACACAGAATAGGGCAGATAAATAATTAAATAATAATAATAATAATGATAGCAATGCTAATGGCAAGAAGAACACGAATCGTTGCATGGAAATAATAACGGCGTGATTTTTTCTGTATCCACACATTTATTTTGTGTATATTTTGCTTAACACATTTAGAAGGTCAATGTCTACAGTCTACACGCGGTAGTTTCTTACTGCGTCCAGTGCATCCCCCTCAGAAAGCAACTTCGTCATTCTTGCCGTGCTCCTATACTAATAATACTACGACAACAAACATGACGATCGTCATCATCAGCACCACCAAAAAGCTACATATAACTGCACATGCATGAAAGAAAAATAAAAACATTCAGAAGGATTTAAGGAATCACGCAGTGACATAAGGCAGTAGGAGAAGACCAAGTTAAAATGTTGAACGATCTCGTACCCGGAGAACAACTTGGGTATCATCGTCATCTACCGTTTCCTATCTAACAATCATGTAATAATAATAAAAATGAAAACCAAACTTCGACGACGAAACGAAACCATCCTCATCATAATAATATTTAATACCGGATTGTTATTTATACTCACAGTCCCTCTCTCTCTCTCTCAGATCTCTGAATGAACGGTCCAGTAGTACAGCGTCTCTGGTCTCTCATCCGTACTTTCGATCCGTAGCAAAGCAGAGGGACATTATATCAAATGTCAATAATATATCATGGTAATCCTATCAGCGTGATCATCACAAAACGAAAGGGAAGTCAGAAAGTAAAGACGAGACAAAATTGTGTAGACTGCAAGGAACCCCTCTGCTCCACACAGTCTTGGCGGGTATATACACACTAATGGCATCCAAAAGAATATTTTCCCTTCCTTTTTTTATTCCATTTTTACGGCTCAAAATAAACTTTACTTGTTTAAGACGGCCGTCAAATTACAGTGCAAGCGAGAGAGAGAGGACCTTGAGGAATTATGTTACCGTGGTCGTGGTCCTCCAATGCGTATCTTTTGAGCAGGAGTAAAGCAAGTATGTAACACTCTCTGATTTGAGATGGGAGTGTTACGTGTGATGTGTTTCTAAGAATTGGATTTTTGTCTGTAGATAAAAAAATTTTGTATGCCATGTAATAAAATCGGGGATTGGAGTAGAAGCAGTGTTGTATATGGAATGCTATTATTACCATTATCATTACTTTGGCTTTATTGATGACGACGATGATGGTCCGGTGGTGGTGGTTGCGTGGTGGTAAGAGAGAAAATATGACAAAATCGTGAAAAGTATGTATGCTCTCTCTCTCTCTCTCTTGGTATTTATTTGTCTGTGTACATAGTTTATGAGTGTGTGGTGTGGAGGAAAAGAGGGACACAGTGAAAGAAAGTCAAATATCTCGCCACCTCGCTCTGCATCATTGCATTCATCCACGGAATCGTCAACACCAATCATAAACAACAACTGTTACGCTCTTACGCTGAAAAAGTGCATTTACCTAAACATTCTTCTCTGTCTGCAGGTTTTTTTCTGGCTCACCCTCCTAATAATACGATATTGATGATAATTATGAAATATAAATCCCTTGAGGAATATTTTCCCGTCTCCTCAGAAATCTCGTCTTCTCCGGTCGCGTATCTATGCGCACATAATGATAACTTGTGTCAATGTCTTCCTCCCTCCCTATCTCTCCTTTCAGTTTTGATCAGAGATTGAAGACAGTTTAGTTTGATCGTTTTTGTGTCAGTCATCAATAAAAGAATCCCTTCAATTGTAATAAATGGTAAAGTGTACCATGAAAACGAAGGGAAAAAAATTATTGAGCCGAGCGAGAAAAACGAGAGGAGTTAAATTAGGATGATGATTATAGGAGGGTTCCAACAATCGAACATTACCAGCACCGCTAATGGTTCACGTACAGCGGACACAACTTATGTTCAGTTTTAACTGCTGCCAAGGCAAAGAATCCAAAAGACTTCGTAATGCTAATTCATGATCAAGAAGGTTACCCGTCAATGATATGGAATCATACGCACACGATGACATGAAGATGAAACATGAAAAAATTAAGCGTTTTCATTTCGTTCTAGCAGGCGAACAGGCAAAAGTATGCACTTTCAATGTGAAGTAGTAAAAATGTTAGTTTTGTTTCTGTTTTATACTTTGGCGTTTGTCCGCACTCAATCAAAGCCCTGCAGTTGACGATGATGTGATTTCATAGACAAAAACTTTGCCGATATAACGCCCCGCATGCGTTTTCAGACATTACTACCGTTTTTGTTCAAGTTTGTCAAAATGCACAAGGGAACAACATTAGTCATCTGTCCCCATCATGCACGGTGGGCAGCTAAAGACGGTTACACGACGTCATCATCTATTTTTTAAAGGAGACGACGTCAATCAATATTGTGCCCAGGAAGACACCAACATGAATCATTAAAATAACACAAGATCACCACCGTAGATGCCATGTGAAGGAAGCGCCAGTCAAATCGACTGACAAGTCTTGTCAGCTTGAGCTAATTCCCAACATCTTTCTGTGTCTTGTGTGCATATGCTCCCCACTACTCGTGTAAACTTCAAACTTGGATGCAATCAGAATCATCAGAGAGCGAAAGACAAGAGTCGAGATTTTTTTTCGTACAGAACCGTCTAGTTTAAAGAGAATTCCTAAAAAATGAATCATACATGGGAACGGGAATTAACTGAGGCAAAAAGACGCGGTAATTTAAGAAGGATTTAGATTGAATTGAATTTGAACTAGTTTTAGGCAATGCGGAGTGTGTGGGTTATCGTGCTTAAAACTATGCTTACAATCATATTATTATCTTAAATATCGTATATATATTCCATGACACAACAACAAGCCATTTGTTAACATCCATCACTACCATGGTCATCATCACCGTCGTCGTCGTCATTCTAAACACAGTTCACACAAAAACACACATGAATATGATACAAAGAGGAGAGACTCACTGCGCTATCGGCTAATGAGGAAGCGAGCATAAAGAAATTAATGAAAATACATTAATTTTTGTTTTTTCCAAGAGTATAGGTTCGTGTGTGTTTGTGTGCTGAGTGAAAAAAATGTTCTCTTGTCCATTGTAAATTGTAAATAGGTAAATTATACAAAAATAAACGCTGCTGCTGCCGTGTACATCACCTTACTTTTGGCTGCTGCTGTGTGTGTTCCAAGAAAAGAGGAGTGAGTAACAACAACACCCCTTGTACAAATGCAGACATAAAGTACAAGCACAACTCACCTACCAACATTGTTGTTCTTATGGGTGAATATATAGATAGCAACTTTTTGGTGGAAGATTTATTGTGGGAAAATTTTTCTATTTCACATTAGCTAAGTCGTCATTATTATCGTTCTTCGTAATTTATCAAGGAAGTCCGACATGGCATGCATGGTGGTGATGGTGTGTGATGTGATGTATGTGATGCTGCTGTTGTAGTAACTTTTTTGTGGTAATGTTGCCCCTCTGCCACTGGTACGGGTCTTGTAATATCGTCATCGAAATACATGATTCATAATAAATAATCATAATAATACCAACAACAGGCATATTACACTTTTGAAAAGTACTTGACTACTGGTGTGGTAGTTTCTTGCATACATTTACATTACCACCACTCACTGCCACGGCATACACATACACTAATATTTGATTGTTGCGAAAAATAAATTAAAACTGGTCTATATTCCTATTTTGATAGGTAACATTTAGCTGTACGAAACGAAACGGTATGACGGCGACCCAATAAAAACAAGCAGAAAGGTGTTTCCTCCCATTTCTACGTCAGGTAACTTTACAAATTACGATTGGGTTTAGAATATATTGAATATATAATGTAACTTGTGATATACTACTGCATACTCTGCAAACGAAAACGGGATTCTAATTAAAGATACCGCAAAATAAAAATAATGTGGCAATACATTATTTTTAACATATTGTACGTTCATGCGATTTTTCCTCTGAAAGTCTGTTTTCACAGCAGAGAGGGGTACGACGCAGTAGTGTTGAAATATTTTATGTACCCGATAGTCATATTTAATGGCGATAGCAATGACGAAGACGGTGCATCACTGCAGAAATACTACTACTTTTCTCTGCTTATCGTCACGCTTCGCTTCAGCGCACTTATCATTATAATCCAATTCCTGCTAAACGATTTTTATTGCTACATTTTATGATAAGTGCTTTTTCGATTCTTCACGTATTTTCCTGTACAGTATAAGACAAGTTCTGTTATGCTAATCATGTTTCAGTTGTTTAGTTATAAGAAACCCTACATTACCAGGATTTCAAAAGTAATCAATAGTATATATATATACATACAGATAACACAATATTTGACGACGCACAGTAAAAACACCTTACCAAATGGCTTTCTTTTTTTTATGACCCAACGAAAAGATATTGGGATGTATTCCTTACCTGAGCTTAATTTCATAAAAAGTAAATCGTTATGGTTTTTTCTTCGTTTCCTCTTTTGCTCTGCTTCCCTGGACCATTAATGCGTTTTTGATGAGGTATAAAGAGAACATTTGACTGGCCACATCAGAAAAAAATTATTACTGCTGCCGATCATCACCATTATTTTCTTCAGTGTGTGTGTGTGTGTGTGTGTGTGTGTGTACCACAGGCACATGCGTTTATTACGAATAGAGAACAGAGCAGAAAAAAATTGAACTGAACAGAAGTAATAATAAAAATAATAACGCGAGTACCAAAAAATGAGCACAAGTGGCTCCCATCATTTCCAACTTTCGTCACGGATGTTCACTCGGAAGCTCACTGATTGCTACTCTCTCAGTTTAGCCATCATCATCATCAGTGTCATAAAGACACGGCACGTTACAGGCATACAAGAAAGGGTTTCTAACACAATAAGCACCTGAGGAGAGATTATTGGGAGTCGAAGTTGTTGTTGTTATTATTATTGTTATTACCATTACGGTTATTGTTACGATTGACTACTAAATACTCACACATGAAAAAAAACGAAGAGAAATTTATGACGGGTGTATATTTTTTCTCAATAGGACGATCGTCGTCGTCGTCGTCGTCATTATCATTAAGAAAAAAAGTGGACTGGAGAGTAGCTCGGAGAGAGTAGTGAATGATACGTTGTTGGTAATGTAATGCTTTTCGGAGGTTAATCATCATTATCGCTTCCACTGAGCATAATACGTTTTAAATCTATGGGTCTAATATGGTTTTCAAACTCACATAAAAAATACGCTCGGAAATCAGACAAATTTTTACTGGGGAGGAGAGGGAAGTGATTGTCTGTTCCATATTTTCCTGTGCATAAAATTTCTATCATCATCATTCATCCCAGTCAAGTCAGTTGGCGGGAAAAAAACTACAGAGAATGGGAGAGAGAGGGAATGATTTCGGTTTTTGAAAATCGTTTTGAAACTTGTTAGTTTACATTTGATATTTGGTATCTGTCCTTTGTATTGTGGTGGTACGGGAAACTCAGAGACAGGAGCAGGTCACAGTCGATAAACAGAAGCGAGCATTTTAATCAGTCACATCATCATCTTTGACATTTGACTTGAGCGCGCGAGAGAGGCAAATACATTAGCGGAACATAAAATGTCCCATTGGAACCGTTCCTGTTGCGTGGTACAAAACAACAGGAGGAACAGATTGAGATGTGTAATGAGCGCAAAAAAGGATACTACGCACATTGGACATACCTACGTGTGGCAGATATAGTCCGTAGTCAGTAGTCAGTCGCTGATATCGTTTATTCCACTCTTCTTTTCAAAATAGATCATGTATGATGATGACGGCCTGAATGATGACGACGGTGGAGCAACAGCGGTGCATTTACAACCAATACACCAACAACAACAGAAAAATATGTTATACGGCGAGACGACGACGATGCAAGACACAAAAAGTTTAAAATGTGTAAGTTAGTAATAAAAAGCGTATTTTTTATTTATTTATAGCAGGGACACACAACCGACATGCATTTCTAGATGGCTATGCTCCGTGACCAAAGAAAGAAGATGAGATTGGATGAGATGAGACACGTATGTCTTCTTTCTTCCTCTTCTTCCTCTCCTTTTCCTTCGATCTGACAAGATTTCTTGCAAGCATTCATCCCGAAAACCATGAGGCATATAAATACGTATTAACCTTTCCGTTCCAAGAAAAAACAAAGTTAATCAAACCAAACCTTCGCTTGTACAATTTGCTGCCTTCTTCTTCTAACTCTGACTTCACAAATTCCCGTTTTCTTTTTTTTTCATGAGGGCATATACTACTGCTCTCTGCCTTTTTTATGCATGTACAAGCAAAGATTTAAACGTTCTGCTCATCTAAATAGTATAGGTAGTAAGGTTGTATCGCACAGATAATCTATCTAATATTCAACCCGCTGAAAATCTATCAGTAAAAGTCAGACCAGAGAGAATCGTCATCACGAAGGATATAATTTTATGCCGTGTGTACAACATTTCCGATTGCATTGCAAACATCTGCATCACGTTTTTATTTTTCTCCTTCGTGCTTTGTCACTTGTTTGACTGTGTGATGATGATGTGTCCCGTATTCAAATCGGACTTTTGAACATATTTCTTTCTCATCATCCTGATCATCCTCATCATCGTCACCACCGTTGTCGTCATCATCAGCGAGAGTGCACACAACGGTGCGAGTAGCAACAACGGGTAAACTGCACGAGAAAATAGGAGAGATGGCAACTACAACAACAACAAGTGCACCATCGGCAAAATGAATGGGTATAGATAGAGTAATGAAGTGTTTTACTCCGCTCCGACAGTTATCGTGCACGCACCGCAAATTAAAATGGAAATGTGTGCATGTACTTTTTATTTTGTATTTATGTGTGTAGAAAATGTCGTCGTCGTCGTCGTCGTCAGATCAGAGCACTCTTTCTGCTAAAAGGATAATGTTGTTTAGTGCGACATGAAAAATGCTAAGCTATTGACAATATCTGGTGGCATGACATGAACCGATATTATTCAGGACGACTGATGACTCCAATATGTACCATCACAACCACCACCACCACTATCATCACCACCGAAACAACTTTACTACACGCACACACACACACATACATATAAGTATAAATAGAAAGGAATATACATATCTTTTTTCACTTCATGGCGCGGATTACTTTGGATCGGTCGAAGTTTTTTCTATCTCAAGAGAATCCCACGAGTTTCATGTTTTGATTCCATGAGTCTCTCATCTATTTGCTGTCACGTTGTACATTCACCAAAACAACCAAATAGATTTAGTAGTGACAGAGTCAAAAGGAGGATTCCTTATTAGAAGTTCGTTCACTGTGGTGACGAATATCTGTAGAAAATCTGTTCGAATTATAATATATTTAGCAATGATAGCAGTGCTCCTAGAGTCAGAGAGAACGACTTTTAACTATATCCCCCGTTGGTGTTTACGTGGTTACAAAACGGGTGGCTGTGATATATTAACGAAAGCGAATTGCTTAAAAATTTTATCGTTTTCATCACAATAAATACTGATCAAATATTTCTATCTTTTGATGTTATTATAATAAATGTGTACTTGTACACCACATTTCCCTTCTAGTAAACCGACGATGAAAAAAAAACAAGTTATCATGTCATTGATGTTTTTACATGATCCACACAAGCCGCCTCCGTCATGCTGTTTATGTACAAATGTCTACTTTCCAACACACCGAAAAATGTTACCGGCTTTGAATGTGCATTCGAGAAATAAAATGTTTCAGTTTCAATCACACTTTAAACGGCTAATGCTTTCCGTTACGGCCGTTTATGTCACTTCTTGTCAATAGCATGCTGACTGTATCAACATCATCATCATCGTCGTCGTCGTCGTCCTCGACTTCATCATGACAAACAGCGACGATACAAGCGACATGTAGGAATAAATAGGTATATGGATTTCATTTATACATAACATGTTTAAAATAATAATGTACGCTTCAAGTACTACCCCATATATAGTAAAGGAAGAAACAGTTGCAGTTTGCATTTACAAAAGGAGTTCCAATAGGCAAACTACACACAAAAACAAGAGGGATTTGACACTAATGCTGGGAAGATGAGACAGATCGGTTTGATGAGACACTCCGGCTGCACGAGAGACTGATAGTCACATATTATGATTATTATCGTCATCATCAATATCAATATTCGGTTTTCTACTTTTTCCGAGTACCGTGTGTGCATACCTCTTTCTCTGGTGGCAGCAAAAATGACGGCAGAGTCAGAGAGGCAGAGAGCGAGTAGTGAGAAACTGATACCATTATAGATTTTCAAGTGGCATGCTGTCTATATTATTATTATCGTGGGGGTTGGATTGTAGAAAAAGTACTTTTTGCTACTTTATACTGAAACCACAGAAAGAGGCAGATATATCTTCGTAGAGGAAAGTGGAATTCTTGACACAGTTCCAATTCCTGTTTTTCTCCCGCTCTCTCTCACTCTCTCTCCCCTTTTTCCTTCCCATCTCATCTCCTGTGCCTGCCTGCACTCGCTCAATCTAGCCATCTATCTAATAACGGATGATTTTTTACCTCGTCAGCTTCGTTCATACAGCTTCCTTTTGAAATCCAGCGACTGTCGATGTTTGTCTTTTGTTGATATCTGTGTACATCATGACTGATGATGATTACATCATTATTATTGCTTTTTGGAGTACCACTTTTTAGCTGTAATCTATACATCTCTCTGGGTATATTAGATCCTTGATAGATAAATACGCGTAATATGGATGGGAAGTGGAATCCCCACATAAAATTGTCACTGGGAAAATAAAGTGAAGTACTTTCTGCAAAAAAAAAACTTGTAGGATGAGCAAGATCGTAATGGAAACGGAGCACCGCGCAGAATGGGAGGATATGTTCGAACAGGCAATGATTTTGTAATTTACACGGATATATTTTTTGCTGATTTCTAACATATATTCTGCCTCCTTTTGCATCCCTCTCCTTTTCATTTAAATTCTCTAATCTTTATGTCAATCCGAGGAAAATAATGTGAAAATTTTGTACGTTGGCAATAAAAAAGGGGAACATGTGTAAAAGTGTAGTGGTACATTGCAAATTGCGGTATCGATTTACATCTTCATCTATACGTCTCTATGGCATATTATATTTTATCTGTTTGGCTTGCGAGTAATTTGATGAAAGCGCGGAGCTTTGAGAAAATTTATTGTTGACTTATGTGTTTCATTTTGCGAGTCTGAAAGTCGATCGTAGAACAGAGACACGGGATTCTTTAATAATTTGACAATTTGTTTTACTTACACCGGGACACAAGAGTCGAAGCTTAAAAGCATTCTTATGTCCATGGACTAAAAAAAAGAAGATTTGCAACTTAATTTTAATTAAGTCACTTTTATTTTTTACTACCATTGACTCTCCTTGTCATGCTACTTATCAGCGTATTTAACTTACCGTGTAATGTGGTGGCTGTTATAGTGATATGATAGTGAGGATGCATACAAGGAAGACACGAAACGAAAACTATAAAGTAAAGAATTGTCTGTGTTGTTGTATATGGGCAGCTATAAAAAGATTAAAACGACATGCCTTTTTGTGAGCTGTAAAATAAGTTTGTTGCTAATTCTCACTAACGATACAATATCCTTGTCACTATTTGCCTTGGTGATTATTATTTCTGCTAAATTATAAAATTAATACCAACAATATTTGCTCTCCCCAGGCATTACATTACACGACAGCAGGACCACCAAGTGTTCAGCAACATTAACCCTCTTTTAATCTTTCTTAGGTACTGCCGGCCAAATTGAAAATCATCGTTTGTGTGGTTTCAAGAAAAAGAAATTCCAAAAACTGCCGAACGACAGGAGAAGTTCTCATAGGGATGTATAGATGCGGTGGTAATTACTATCAAGACGATGTTTTGCTATCAGTGTTCCTGTTGTCTCAAGCTGTATATCAACACATTTTTCGCGCATCATCGAAACACCACCACATATCTCACAAGTTTTAATTTTCATCCTCGCAAGAAATATAAAACAAGGTTGTGATTTAGTGATTAACTCAACCTATTAAATAAAAAATAATAAAAAGGAAACAGTAGTTGAAATGTCGGATATCGTAAAAATCAAACAGCTTTCCATTTACTTATCATTATTATTTTACTTCTTTTAAAATTAACTACCTCTTTACTTTAACAACTGCACTGGCAATTTTTCTAACATGCATATGCCCCTCTATTTATTTACACAATCCTCTGCTTGAATCACGTCACGTCACGATATGCCTGCGAGATGAGACAGTCACCCACCAACAAACTTCTCAATAGCTGATGATGGTGATGATCACAATATTTGCTGATCTCCCATCAGATCCTGAGAAGTTTAGGGAGACATGCAGACATGTACGTTATGTGTAGATGCATTACATTTTTTCTGGAAGGTTTTGATGTTATTTTTATATTACTAGTAATTTGAGAGAGAAGACTGATGATAGATGAGTAGCTGAGACAGAGAGGGAGAGGAGAGAGAGAGAGAGGAAGAAAGATGCACCACCATCAACAATAATAATAACAACAGCAGAAAAATCCTCACAACAATATCATCCTGAGACGTGGTCATTAGTCATACAATCTTCCTTTTCAAAGATCAGTGAAAAAGAAAAAAAGTTTTTTTTTCTCTCTCGTGGACTAGACAGAAAAAAATGCAGAAGTGAAGTTCATCTTGTGGTGTTGGTTGGAGCATTATAGCATTATGCTATTTAGGGCATGTATTAATGTTCGACCACACAAAAATATTTGCAGTAGTGTGATTTTCTACAGGATCTTCATCAAACACCACCACTAACACTGATACACATCAACCACCCATAAATAAATTAACACTATCCGTAAAAGACGAGGTTGTGAGAGAGAAAATATGTAACTAAAATAAAGTATATTACTTTATGGGAAATTACTTATTTATGGGCAGGCAGTCAGACGGCAGAAGAGAATAAAAAGTTTGCCCATCCATCATCACCATACATTATCTAGCTAGTCCCACTACTGACTACGTACCTCACGACGACGTCGACGACAGTAAAGTTAAACGAACAATAAAAATAAGTACAACATATAGGCTGATGTAGATATGTTATATGAATGTACATTCATATGATGCACATTTTAAGGTAGGTCATCAAAATTGTATTAATCAGATCAGCAGAAGACAAAGAGAAAAAGGACAAGGAGAGTTTTAGCAGACATCAGACAAGATGATGATGAGGATGAAGATGATAGGGATGATCATGACCTGAGTTAGATGAATGGATACCTAAAAACGTTATTTGGAAGGAAATTCATTTCTGAACAAAAGCAACCCATCAGAAAAACAGCAGCACACTGACGAAGAAAAATCCAAGTGTGATAATTTAATTAATGGAATATGCGAAAATGGTTCCCACACACAAATTATCCAATGTACTTTTTTGGACGTTTTTCTTCATACGGGTTATGGATATTGAAATTAAATGTTCTTTGGGAAATGAGAATATTACAACATGATTATGATCATGATGAGGACTGATGAAACAAAAAAATGAGGTGGCGACTCTACGATGATACGATGGCGAGGAGCAATTCACTCGTGTGGTGTTACAAGTAAACAAGAGAGGAGAGAGCGAATCGTCAGCATGAACTACATTCATTACCTATGCAGCTTTTTCTCATGGTACGTCAATTCAGTGTGAGAACATTATATTTTTCATTTAAAAAATAATCATATTATTATTACTATCTTCTTCAAGCCATGTTTCCTACAGCCAAAAAAATGTTCAGGTTATTTACCACTTATAAAAGTACTTGTTGGCGTAAATTTGATGTAACATTCAGAAATAAAAGCTTTTGGAAAGGAATTTGATTGACTATCAACTATTGCTCGTTATTATTAATGTTGCCATCAAAACATTGTTTTACCTAAGTTTTGGCTCCAATTAGAATTATATACTACTGCTTCGTTGCGAAGGTTTAAAATGTATCAATATATAAATGTATCATGCTCATGTCTTGTGCTGAGGCGCTCACTAGGAGCCCTACCAATTGCTGCGTGTGTTTGTGTCTGTGTGTGAGCTGAAACCAAAAGTTATCTAGTTATCTCCATACAAGGAATAGTCTTTTGAAGAGGAATTCGTTGTACAAGCAAAAGCGACGATTACAATAATGATATAAGTAGCGTGTGTATCTTGTTGTGCCTGCTTACAACCATTTACAATTTCAGATTGTATATTATATGCAGTCAAGAGTGAGAATAGCGCGTGTGTTGCTGAGGCTTGCCTAGATATATTCCACTTTTGTAACGTTCGACGATGGTGGGGATTGGGGATTACCGTGCACGAAGGAAAAGTCAAGAGAAGACACGTCAAATGTTATATGCCAATAGGTACAGCAGGTGGCTGCATGTATGTTCTCTACAATTGAATTGAGATGGGTATAGACAAAAAAATCAGAATAGGAGGAGGTGATAAAAACGAAACAAAAAAGTTTACTTCGATTAATGAGTCAATCAACTCTTTGTTTCACCATTTCTTGCTTTACCGTGCCGATTAGGATGGTGGTGATGATGATGATGATGGTGGAAGTGATAAAAAATATTAAATATTTACAAGAAAAAACAACAAAATTTGAAGAGTGTTTTGAAAAAAAATTGATACTTCTTGTCAAAGATACTTAAAAATTAGTATCACTTTTTACAACTTGCGTTTCGTGACTACTTGAATATGTATTGTTCGTTTTTAAACAGTACACTACTGTACTTTGTGGCTGTCTATATCTGGGTTTATTATTCGTTCTCCCATATGTAACTATGAAATGAACAGGAAAATGTTGAATGTTTGTTGATTTTCCTTACTCACAATCAACATTTTATTAATAAATAAATATTTAATTTAGTTTGCTTGTTTTTCGCATAGCAGGTCAAGAAACAAACTAACTGTTGGGGAAAAATTGGCAGCTTCGTATTTATCATTATTATTTATTTTTATTGTGCATCTACACTGAATAAAAACGCGTATTTCTATCAGCCAATATAGCTGTGTATGTGGGCAAAATACAGCAAGATGACGTGAGTACCTACAATTCCTTCAGTAATTTTGCATATGTTACAAGAGAAAAATTACTCACATGAGTCGCAGATTTAACACGTGGTGATAATGATAATAAAGCTAATCTAATTATTATTGCTTTCAAGAATTAATCCCTGCCACACGTTTACCACGTAAAACGACAAAACAGCTACAACGTTAATAGCAGAAGCAAACTATAACTCGCGAGTTTAGTTCACAACAAGCTAAAAATATTTTTACGTTTTTTAAAAGAAATAAAACAGGTGAGGACAGGAGGATAGTTTATCTTGGTACCAATCACGTACCTACGTAAGCCTGTGCGTAAGCAGTTGTGATGAGTTGGTGGGGGATGAGCATGGATGGATATGGATGAGTTTTCGTTTAAAGAGAAATAAAAAAGGAAGTCGACGAAGGTTCATTCGAGCTACTTGTCCTATCTTGTGTAACGTTTATAAAAAATAACTGACTCAACGTTCTCCCAGTAAACAGCTTCAGTCAGCATTAAAAAAAAACAATAAAAACTGAAGTTACTAAACACATCCGTTGCCCGTGCCGTATTCTTCTTTTTATGTATAAATGGATTGGCGTCGCGTCGTCATCATCACCCCTATACCTACCCCATTTTAATTGCCCTTTTGTTTATTTAGTTATTTATCTGTTGATTTACTTATGCAACATTTTTTTATAAACTTGATAATACTCTTTCCCTTTGAGTGGTTTGCCACGCCACTCGACAAAACAGAAACAGCTTTTTCTTCAACTGCTTCACTCCCCCATGTAGCACCACCACCAGTTCTACCAAGAAGTATTACCATCTCAGTAATAGATAGCTTGGTATAAAGGATTCCCGTAGGAATGCCAACACGCGCGCTTACAACACCGCAGTAAACATAAAGACAGCCCCATAACCACTACTGTATATTTTAAAAGTTTGCAAGAATTGTTTTTAAAAAGGGATGCGTAATAAGACGGAATATCTTTACTTTGGTAAGAAAATCTATATCGATTTTCGTTACAAATATATGCATATGTATGCATGCAGTCGTGCATAATAATAGCACGTTGTCTAGGATAGATTTAGTAATCAACGTACGTAATGCTACTTCAAGTACTTCAGCTTGCACATATACCACGGTAAAAACAGAACCAACGAAATCAAAAGAACGGATATGAGCCAAACACCAACTGGTCAGTTGTGTTTTGTGTTACCTTCATCATTATCATGTGCATGTGTAATGCGACTAATGTGTGTGTGTGTGTGTGTCTGTATACTATATTTATACCTGACGGATTACCACGCCAAAAACTCGTTTTAAATCCATGGGAAAACACATTTAAAACTTGATGTAATAATAATCCGGACTATTTTTTGTCGTTTTTGTTCGCTTTTATCAGAAAATAAAAGCAATACTTTTGATGAAGGTTATCAAGGTAACCTGTCCAATGTAACGAACTTTTATCAGGTATTTCCGATGGATTTATTAAAAGCCAGCTGAAGGTTTATGCTATTACATATTCTAAATTCTATGTCGTCGGTTGGTAAAGTAAGAGAGAGAAAGAGAACGCGCATAATTATTCTATATCAGAAAAAATTCAGTCATGCTTCTGTTTCTTCTCCTCCCTGCTTCTCGTTCGGAATTTTTCCTTTGAGTCGAGTCGAGTGTGTGGTTGTTGTAGCAGCAGATAAAAATGAAATTGTTTTCTGATGTATGCATATAGTATGCTCTATTATTATTAGTGAGCTTGAGTCAGAGTTAGCACAGAAACAAAAAAAGACACGCTATGCATACCGCCAAGACGATAATATGATGTCACAAAAAAATGAAAATGATGACGTAGAATTAGTGAGAAAGGGAGCACCAAATTTGTATCTTGTTCTAAAGACTCTCCAGCAAATAATACGGTTGGTTGGATAACATTGTATTTTTTAAAAATTTCATTCTTCCCATGCATCACTATGCGTGGTGCCAATTTTTTGTTATAGTTGCCAACCGCACAACTATAAAGCCACTTTGCACAAAATGAGGGCCAGAATCCAATCCTGTAAAACATCTTTAAAATTTTCCATCTTTTTTGCCAGGTTTTTTTCTCTCTGTATTTTTTCCTCCGTCGAGCTTCCATTTAGCAAGACCAACAGGGTAAGACAAAAATAGTATGTTTATAATAATAGCCGTACAGCAGGAGTACCCAATTCGCATTTTTTGCAAGGATGATTGCAATGGTTTTGCTGTGGAATAATTGCTGCGAAATGGCGGAAAGGATGGATGGATGGTGGCATGGTTGCCATTTAAATAGGTATACTTTGAAAGCACACAGATAAAACAGATATTTATTGAGTTTATCGTGTGTAGAAAAGAGAGTACTTACTGTACATAAAGCCAGCATATGAATCATGACTATCATCTTCATCAGATCAGTTAATCATTACGTGTCAGGCCAATATAATACCTAGTCGGTCTATTATTACGACCATCAACGTTATCCCGAGAACAGCAGCATCTTCCACATGGGGCATTTTATTTGAAAAACGCTTTTTGAGTGAATAGCGTTACATTTATTGAATGTAATGCATGGAAAACAAGGTTAATGACGGCTGCTGATGATGATGACGAGTAATTGTAAGTACTGATGAGGAAAATGGATAAATTGTGGTGTGTGTGTGTGTATGTAGTCAAAGTAGAGGTATGAACGGGTTCTTCGTATAAAAATAGGTATATGTACAATGAATTATCTTTTCATTTTTCGTAGTATTTTCTTCATTGAAAAAATTATTGGAAATACATAATATTAGGTACTCGTGCTTGGCGTTGCTGTTGAATGCGCCGTGTTGATAATCAAGCAAAGGTGGGGAAAAGTGACGTCAAAAAATGGTTTATTATAAGAAAACATAAAATCGAGCAACCAAGCTAACTCTTCGTCTCTCCCTCTCTCTATCTCGTCCTCTCAAGTTCACTCTCATGATGGGCATTTTTCGGCCGGATTAAAAAAGGAAATGGATGATAGCTGCTGCTGCGTTTTGTTAAAAATAAGTTTTGAAAGTTAAGAAACAGGCAACAGCCCAACCGAGCCAAACTTACGAGCAGGTCATGCCAAACTGCTAAAAAAGTGAAGCCAGGTAAGGAAATAAAGAGAGAGAGAGAATACATACATTGTGTTGTTGCACCTTCCAATATTGCTTTGATACTTATTTCAAGTACATGCAACAGTGTAGCACACCGTGCCACACCAAATAGTAGCACCACCGCCGCCACCGCAAATAATAATCCCTATTACTCACCCCACTCGCTCCAATCGGGAATGTATGTATATAAGGTGAACATTGCATTGTTGCCACAAAGACGTGTAGGTATACCTATTTGACTATTCATCATCATCATTTTGCTCTCTGGCAGTGTAGCCCGCATCCGTTCGTCCGTCCGTATTCCGTCGTGCAATAATAAATTTGTAAGTTTTAGTTAGAAAACAAAAGCAAAAAGGAAAAATGGGAAAGAAGGTAATCAGTCAAGCGAGGAAGTCAGTCAGTTGCCATATTATGCATAATATAAGGGAAGTTACTAGTGATAAGTAGGCACTTGCACATTTTATACTTTCGTTGGTATTAACATGCCTTCAAAAACGCTTGTTTTCTTCTGTCTAACTGGCTAGGATTATTATATGGCTGTATTTTGCAGCAGCACTGTTGCTACCATATTTTTTTGTAGATATATTTTTTAGATTTGTATTGTTACAAATACATTATTTGAATTAGAACTGAATTGGGTTTATATTTTTTTGAGGATTTAACAACGGCAATAAGTAGTTGTTCAGCACCAAAAATGATTGTGTGATACACAAATATATATTTACAGATTACAGATTATTTTCTAATACGTCATTACAGCTTTTAAATATAAAATATATCCTTGCCCATTCACCTGAGTGGAGAGCTTAGTTGCCTACTTTGTATTCATAAAATGGATAGGAACAAATACCTAATCTTGATTTACATCTCTGTCTAAGCTAAAAACCTCTCGCTTTGGCTGGATTGCTCAGTCGTTCGTACCCACTGCCTATTTTAATCGCGCATTTTTTTCGCATAAAATTATTTTTATGAGGGAAATGTATCCCACTCACTCACTGGAATACAAGGAAAACAAGGAGCGCATGTACTAAAACCTGAAACTGCAATAATACTAGTACACAATTGCATGCGTATTCATCATACAAGTAAGTCCTTACGTAACCACCTACTATTTATATTTTATTCACCTGTCCAAATCACGCTAAATGGGCAAGTATAACGTAATGTAGAAGAATATTCAAATGTTCCTGGTTACAAGAAAGAAACGCATATTCTGGAGAATAGGCGGTGCACACGGTAGTAAATGGTTGCCAATCATGGAGTGACTAACGCATTGATTTTTATTTCACTCTTTGTAAAAGCAATATTTTATTATCAGCACTTGTCCCCAAGAGTGCTGTAACGTCGCATAATTTATATTAGCCAGTTATTAGCATCCATTTTGTATGTACTTATAAGGGGGTAAGTCACCGCCACCGACGAACGACCAACTGCTCCGTACTATAAGTGCCATTTTTTCATCTCTAAATGCAATAACGCCCTGCAGTAATAGAATCAACATGATTATCAGCAAGATCGTATAGAAATAGACAGGCACCAACCGTCAGGTCGACGAGCAACCGAACCGAACACTTAATTGCACACACATACCAAACGAATCCACATCATCATCATCGTCATCATCATCAACAACATTGGCGTACCAACTTGTGCGAATAAGCAACCCAGAGCAAAAACACTTCACTGCCGCCACCACCACCGCCGCCGCTGCCAACCGCGGCCACTCTCGATCAAAATGCTTATGCTCTGACTGACTTTTTATCAGTGGAAGAAAAAGAAACCCATTACACAAGTAAATAAGTACATATTGTGATTATGATATTATGCTATACCAACTTTTACATTACATTACCATTTTTTTGCGCTGCCATCAACTGACCGTGAATAATTACATCGGGTAAGCAAAAAATATATAACTTCTGCTGGTGATAGACGCGGGCGGACGACGCTGGCAACAGAGGAGGGAGGAAGCTGAGCAAAAATGTGTGTGTGTGTGTGTACTCGCGTACACTAAAAACTATAAAAGCAAACTAAAATTACAATTACAATGGTATGGTGTATGGATTATTACCTATATTATTACGAAAGTACATTTTGTTTCATACGTATTAGAACTATGATTATAATACCATAAAACGTTGTCGTCAACAACCTAAATGTTAGGGGCAGTATGTGTGTGTGCTCTCAGTATACAAACAACTACGTGTGGGGGTCGCATTTTAAAATATTCGATTGCATGTTACCAATTTCATTTCATTATTATTCTCTTTCCTCGTAAAAGTACGCCAGCGTCACGTTGATATTGGCATCCACACGAAATAATGTATTATGCTTTCGTTTTCTATCACATCCAGCAGCAAATTCCTGACACCGCCAACAATGCAAAATGCAATATTGACTAGGTATTTAAAAACGAAAATTTCTATGCAAAAAAAATCATAATGACGATAACGAAGACAACGATGATGATGATGGCGAGGGTGGTTCACACATGGTTCAAAAATATATCTCCCTCTGTCCAAAAAAGTACTCGACACTACTGTTCAATATCATGCAAGAATGCATGTTTGTTGAGGCGAGTTTCAAAGTATTCCCCACCATCCTGACGTGCATGCTCTTTCTTTTTCTTCATCCTCGTCTAGCCTCTCTTCCACACACACACACACACTGGTCGTTTTTCTTTTGTTTTGATGATATGATGAGGAGAAGAAGGAGGAGGATGAGACACAATAATAATACCTAATACACGATACAGTGACGATGATGATGACGACTTTTTTGTGAAATGAGAACATGTAAATGTCTGCTACTGCAACATATCGTGTGTTTTTGTCTACTGTGAATTTCCCTATAAAGTTTACTCGAAGGAAAATTGAAGAAATGAAGAAAAAAAACTTTAAACGACGCGACGGTGTTGTTGCCATGATGATGATGGCGAAGGCGATGAACGAAAAGGAACGGAAGTTGTTTGGCATGAAGTTCTGAACCAATGAATTATTACTTTTTATCATCAAAGCATTGTTGCTTCTTCTTCTTGATGATACACAAAGCAAAAAACAGCAATAATAATAATAATAATAAGTTATGTGTACATAGAGCACATAAACATTCAACACACAACAACAACACATGAATGCATGCATATAACACACCTGCTCTTTTTATTCATTGTTCACCTGACTTGCTTTCTGCGCTACTGCTACTACACACATACAGCCGCTTGGTAAGGTGATGCTCCGTCAAAAAAACTATATGGTAATAATAAAACGTTTATTGTTGCTATAACTTGGACGGCAACGAGAAGCAGCATCAGCGTTATACAATGTACAAAGGTATAGTGTATGTAGGTATGTGCACATATGTATGTTTTCATTTTGATAACATTATTATGGCATCATCGTCGACGGGATCCTCATGGGTGACTGATGATGAGAAAGAAGGAGCCTGGGAATATTTTTTTTTTTCGATTTAAAGTTTCGAGCTCATTCGAGTTGATCGACGAAATACGTTATTATTATTGCATTATTATTACTAATTTTGATATCAGACACAATATATTGTACGTACAGTCATACAGTGGGGTGGTAGAAATTGTCGAAAATAAGTTTATGTCTGTGAGTGTGTAAAGCAATATTTTTCTGACTGTAGTAATCCGGGACTATGTGGGGTGATGATGCTATACATTTTGAGTTAAACAGAAATTGCCTCTGCCTGAGTTTTCGATGATGTTTTTTTTCTGCTTTTTTGCTTTGTTTTTTTTTTGTAGTTCATTGTTCATCATTTTAGAATGGAAAAATGTTGTTATTGTTTCATGCATGGTTGGTTGGTTTATTGCCTGATGCTTGCAAAAATGGATGACGGCAATGTTGTTATTGTTGTTTCGTTGTTAGAAACAATTAGTGTCAACGGTGTGTATTAAAGTACGAGAGAACAACTGGGTTTTATGTGGCGACCATGTATAAATGATATATCCAAGGTTTACGTTGTCATGCAAATGGGTGATATGAAAATGGAGGCAAAAGAGAAAGAAAAATTAGGATGGGTTGTGATCTTAGTTCATAGCGGAATGGGATGCGGTCGGGTGTCGGCCCTGAAGAGGAGCCGTTTAGTGAGCAATGGGAACCATCTGCGCCCATGCTCACATCTGCCATTGCTGATTCGTGAGGGGAGGATACTGAAGGAGGAACTGGTGGGGAGGAGGAGGATTCATTACCTCCGAGATGGTGGGAAGGTGTAAGGACTGATGTGGGCCCGTGAGGTTGTGACGGTGGGGATGAAGCTAGGAGGGATCGCTCCAAGGAGCGCCTCCACGTTGCCACAATCTCTTCACCAAGAAGCGAGCCGAATGCTTCAACGGGAAGGGATGCGGGACCAAGCAGAAACCTTGGTGGGATTCCTGTCATTCCTGGAGAAACTAGAGAGCGAGAAAAAAAACAACGTCGCATCATTAATCATCCCTTTCCTTCTTTTCTTCTCTCCCGTCATTATTCAAACTCAAAAGGAGTCCTCTGCTCCGTCCAGCCGGAACGTCACATCCCATCATCAGTCATTCATTCATCGACGATTACAATGATGATATCATCGTTATTAGCATAGCATTATTAATACCAACAACAGCAGTAGTAGCAGCTCTGCTACTCCCACCAACAAACACAACAGCGCGACTCCTCAGGACAGTATCAGCTATTACTGGATAATTGCCTGTCATGATCAATAGCATGACATCGTTGTCCTGTGGTTTCGGGTCACTCACTCTTATCATGATTAACCAGACACATGGGCCCCAATATCTATCTATTCACTCACTCTGCCACTTGCTATCTACGTTTGACTCGGATTTTTGACAAGTAACCATCCGCCGTTGTAGTGCCGATAATAGTGGAGGAGTGTAACATCTTTTGTCCATCACTTGATTTTCCTTTCTCTATTGTGTGATCCCATCTTTATCAAACACATATGCTTACCCAACTACATACAAAAACCACCATTTCCCCTCCTGTTTGTTATCATCACCGTTGGAATAGGATGATGACACCGCAGCAACTTTTCAGGTGAATTTATTCCAATTTGACGTTCTATACGACCTTTCCTTGTCCCGTTTTCCACTGATACACCTAAGAACTGGGCAGAAAATGAGGCCCCACAGTATGTAACAGTAATGAAGTAGCAGTTGTTCGCTTACTCAAATGCTCACAAACTGGCCTGGTCAGTGCGTGTACCGTTTTTTCACAACTCACTATGTATCTGTGTGTATTCCATTTTCCAACGAATCTGGTTCATATCATGTTTTTTAAAAACATTTTCTCACCAACGTATGTCCTATCACTAGGTAATGACTGCACGTCTATACTTTTTTTCTTTGCTAGAAAAGGATGCTCATGGACAGGGACGCACCGCCATCACACCATTGCTGCTGCTAAGCTGCTGCTACTGATGATGACACGTAGGTAAATGAGTGATAAACCACACACCTGCTTATTATATGCTTGTATAACAGTTACTGCAATGCACATGGTTGTTGCTTGTTGTTCCACTTGTGCCGTGCCGCCAAGTTTGCCTCCGCATATATGCAGCATACTATGCAGGCATTATTACAATAGTAAAAAAACAGCAAAACAAAGCAAAAAACAACCTGGTAAAGAAAAAAAATACTTGTCAGTCTGGTCATCACTGCCGACAGCCCACACCACGTTAATGCTATATAAAAAGGTTGTTATTTAATTGTTAAAAGAGAGGCTGGCGACCTACCAATATGCCCAAAAAATTGATTTTATATTTTGCCAATTTTTGATAAAAAGATTCTTATTTAAAGAATATTTAAATTCTTATTCAAACTTACAACATGCCAGACAAGAAAGTGATATGCAGCGTACGAACGTGCACGTGTACAATTACTATTGGTAAGATAAAAGAGATCACGGTAATAGTTATTGACGATTATTGCCGTACGTTTCATTTTTGGTACAGTACCATCATCATCACAGAGAAGTCTACATTTTTTTAGGGAAAAATAAACAAATAAATTGTTTAAAAATGCACGATTACTTTTTCTTCTTTATACAGTACAGATATTTCGATAGATAGAAGAACTAGTTGATCATCTTGTTGTTGTTGTTGTTTTGAGTTTGTTTGCTGCTGTGATGCATTATTGATACCTTAAAAATGGGAAAAACAATTTCTGACTTGCGACAAAACAAATGAGTGAGCGGTAAGATGAGTAAATGATTCATGGACTAAAAAAGTGTGTGATGTGTGTCCCTTTTTCGCCCGCAAAAGATTTATTAATAATATAACTCCTTCAGCGGTAATAACAATAATTATGCATGGTAAACACAGTGTACATATTATATTATATTATGCGTAAGCAAAGTAAGTAGACATTTAAAGAATGCAGGCACCAGGCATGTTTGCCGTTTTTTTCTTCTTCTGACAATGCTGCTGTTGCAGCTGATGACGATCATGATGATTGTAATACTTAATAATGTGACCAAGCAACTTTCCAACTAACAATCATGCCCACCACTACCACCACCACCGCCACCACTACACTCGTATGTAACACTGCTTCAGCCCAAAAGTGATCTTCCCCATCAGGCAATCTGGCTGAGATCTCCACTGCACTGTAACAACACACTACTTATCATGACGAGAGGCACTTATGCTGATGATGCTGTGTACGTTGTCGTCCTGTGCGTCTAGAAGAGTGACGCGACGATGATAATAATTAACTCAATTGCAAATTGATCAATTAATCACCCATCTATACCATCACAATTACTATCATTAAGGTACCTACTTTAAAATCTGCAACAAGGCGCTGCGTAAACGGCTCATGTAATGTGCGCGTGATTGCAGCAACTATTAACTATACGCGCACAAACCTATTCAAAATCGGTTGAATGCTTAACCGTTGGTGGTGTAACTTGAGAGGAAGGTAAGACAAAAAAGTATACAAATAACTTTGGTACACGTACCGTAGCATTTAGGTGGAGTTCTTTAAATTCTCTCTCTCTGCATCTCGCTCACTTGACGACTCACTATCGTCGTCACTAACGTCGCGTCAACAACAAACAACTGCAGTGACAATACTTACATATTATGTACCATTAGAAAGAAAAAAATAATAAAATAAAATGTGTTTGTCATTCAAAGAAACAATTCTCTCTGTGTGATTTTGCTTTTTGGCTTTGGGTGTATGTTTTTCAAAGTGTGTACTTATGTATGTCAACTGATTACCATGACAAATGCATAGATATGATGATTATTATTATTACTTATTACTATTGCTTGTGATTGAATACAATAATCATATATAAATATATATATGTATATTTGGGGTTTCTGGGTATTTTTACAAGGAAAAGGTTACTGGCAGGAGGAGAGAACGAATTAGCGTAGAAAAATATATATAAAAAAGATAATAATCATTGTGTCCTCATCATTTTGATTATTGCTGTTATTTCTATCTTTCTGCTTCTCTTTATAGCGCCGTGCCTTGTTTGCAGAGGAATGGAGTGTATATTTAGGTACACAACAACATCTCAGAATGATTCATTCGCTACTATATTCCCATTAGCAATTTAGATGACAAGGAGACGAAAAAGAAGGTGGTGAAGGAGGAACCCCTTCATCGTGTCGGTATGGCCAAGTACAAAAACATTCCTATTTTTATTATTGCTACTATTTATTTTGTATTTGGTTGATATTTATTGCTACACGTATTGTATTGTAGCTTCAACGACTACAACGGGGTAAGCTGCAACCAATCATATTTATCTTCACGCGATTTCTATCTAAGATATGCTTTATTGATTCCATTATCAAATATTGCGTTGCTGCTGGCAATTTATTTTTTGCTTGCTCTCTGATTTCAGTCTTTTTGTGGTGTGGTTGTGGTTAGAGGACTTCCAATCGGTTTGTGTTTCCCTGCAACTACCACTGCTCTACGATTGTCTCTGCCTCGTACCTTATCGTTTCTACATGAATGACTATCTGAATCGAACAAAAGCCTATTGATCACTAGCCAACCAACAGGCAAGGAATATTTACAACCTCATGGTTCGTTTTTCTTACTTTTTCCATTGTAATAGCAGTAATAACATTATGCATGCACGTGCTGACGAAAAAAAACGAAGACGAAGCGCCGCATTAGTCGAACAAGTACACAGGTAAAATCACAAATCCATTCAAAGAGTAGAAAGGGAGAGAGGAGGCGAGATATATTTCATTGTTGTTACTTTCCAGTTGCCGATAATAATGGGTACGTCATCATCATCATTTGCTGTATCGCCTCACTGCATTTACCATCATCATGATCACCACCATCCTCCTGAACACCGCCACTAACACCAACAAAAAATCCACTCAATAGTCTTTCGATTTATTTCGCTCCAAGCAACAATGTTTTATCTCTCTCTCTTCTTTCTTATTCCTTCCACCTTTTACCACACCACTACCGAAACACTCTTTTAAATGGTAAAATAGAAAAGCCATCAACATCGTCATCATCGTCGTCGGTATCGGCAGCTAGCAGCAACGGCGGTGGTGGTGGTGGTAGTGATTTCATTTGGTTTTGGACAGCCCATTTCTTGCTATTGCTATAGCTACATCGAGCATCCAACCACATTCTCAAAAACAACCACTTACATGAGTGCAGGTGCTTCTCTTTTTCCAATCATCATGATCACCGATGATGATGACGATGATGTAGATTGTGTGGTTGGTGTGATGGTATTGGTATTGCTATTTTACTGTAGTAGTATCATTATCGTGTAGGTATGCATTACTGTGTCTATAGTATTTTTACCCCTTGTTCAGTGTACAATGCACTCTAGCTTCCCATCATCAACTCACCAACAAAACAACGCGACCGACCGACTCACAAACAATCAGCAATGAATCATGTATAGCAATTCAAAAAAATCTTTAGACAGGAGCAACGTAACAAAAAATGCCAAAAGAAGTCGACGAAGAAGCACCGCCTCAGGAATTTCCATAGTGTGCGCGTTTGCGTGCACATTTGCCATGTATTTATTACTATGCATAACATTACACGGGACGGCGTTGAGCATGATGATGGTGATGACGACGACGCGGTGAGCATTATATTCATCGTGATCATGAATATGATCTAAATAAGCGTTGTTGCTGCCTTATAACAATATATAATTCAATATACACACAACCAGGTAGGAAGACAGAAAGAGAGAGAGAGAGAGAAAAAGCAGACACACAGTTTGATGCCATTTCACTTGTTCCTTTTAACTTCAAACTTAAACCAGCGACTCGATATATTCCGGTTGTTGTAGAATCCCTGTACACAAATGTGATGCAATAATGTAGCGTTTAATATATAATGGCAAAATAGAATTACTGAAGGCGGTGATGGTGTTGGTACACACAACAAGACGGTACCCTCATATAATATAGTGGTTTACTGGTGAACGACACTCTCCTGCTTATGATAATGTGCCTTCTTCTTCGTCTTGTTCTTCTTCTCAAGTTTTTAATCTAATCCATAACACAACAAATAGTAGTAAGTAATATTACATTACTACAACAATGTACATTGTTGTTGTTCCTCACTTTTTGCTCTTTTCAAAATGTACAAGTTCAATCAAGAAATTTTCAAGAGATGCTCAACCAAATAAGGAGCAGCATCTCTTTCCTTGACTCTCTCTATGTATCGCTATTTTATGTTAAAAAGACGCTCCTGCTGCTGCTGATCTGCCATTTAGGCAATGTATTCTTCCACTTCTTCGCCTTTTGAGAAGGACGTACATGATAGTGTAATGATGATACGACAACGACACATAATATAATGATAATAATAATAATACCAATATATTATGCATGTATTTTACTTCTTCTAAACATACGATTCACTGACTGTGTGTGTCTGTGCGCACAATTTTGTACCTACATAGTTGAGAGACGGCACTTGAGGAATCAGAAAAAGGGATAAAAATGGTATGGATGTAATATATTGTTTATACAGTGTAATGTATGAGATATGTCTGCTGTTGCGGTTCATTCTATCATGATGGAAATGACAATGAAAAGAAGAAAACGAAGACGACAAAAGGAGAGGAGGAGGGGAAGAAGACGACGGAGAGGGAAAATGGGTATAATTTTCTAATTGTGTGATTGTGAGAATGAACAAATTTTTCCATACATCCTGCCTTCTCTTTTTTATGCTAATAAGCACAAACATGGGTAGGTAGTTGTGTGTTATGTGACGTACATAACGTGAAATACTGGCGTATAGCACGCATTATCTATATCAATGGAGATGCAACGCTGACGATGATCGCGACGACGACGGCCATATAATATGATGAGAATATTACCATTATTGTTGTTGTTAATTTTTTCAAGTGTGGATATGATTTTTTTTTCTGAGTAAGCTTTAAAAAATTTCAAAGTATTTTTTTCTATCATATCATGCATAAAAAATTAGTATTGGCCATGGATGGATATTACAATAAAATAGGTATTACGATAAAAAGGGACAAGTTGTGAAAAAAGGAATAAAGAAGAAGAAGAAGAGAGAGAAAAAGACGGGCAAGTTTAGGTGAGGTATCATCAAGATCGCCATGATGATCTTGTTCGTTGTCGTTCATCGTCATTATATATCATGTTATTGGTAAAAATCAAAAGACAAGCTGTGAGGATGATGACGACGATAAAAACTTTTAAGTCGGTGTGGTGTGCCAGTGTATATGGTGATCAGGCATGATAAAATGAGGAGTCGCCATGAAGCAGTTAGTTGTGTATCATCATCGTCGTCGTCGTCCCCATCGTCATGATGATCCACTCCAATATTGGTATGGTAAGGTAATACAAGACCGGCTATAAAAATGTTCCATTGTATTGATTGGCTTTTTCTTTTCTTTTCTTTAGTTTCTTCGGGTAAATCCTTTGGCACAGTTGATATAGGGCTATTTTGTGTGATTTTGGCTATATGTTGAGGTGGTGGTGTGGGTTTGAAGAAAAAACTACATAAACGCTATATATTTACAAATATCGTCATCTCATCATATTCAGCGGCGGCCACAGTTACGTTATTACACTGCCATCACATCAGATCATTATTATCATCATCAGCATCCCTTTCATATCGTATCGTTGTTCTTGTTCCTTTTTATTCCTTTTCTGCATATTTTATTGTAATGCAGTACGACAGGTGAGAGCATGCCACGAAATCGGAATGCACATACCTAACAATGTATTCTACCTACGTGGTAACTTCAACATGCAATACGCTCGCCAGTTTTCTTTCGCCGAAGCTGCTGCTGCTGCTGAATGAAAAGAAAATGGACAGCAAGTCAATGAAGAAGACGACTCCTCAAAAAGACTACGAAAAAAGATGAACTTAACAAGATATTTTTTCGCCTTCTTCATCATCACCATCTCCTACTTCTCTTCACTCTCGGCAAAATCTTTTATAGACCATGATGATGCTGCTGATGATATCGATAATGTGAGAATGCACATGTTTAGCCATGTATGTGTGAGTGTCTATGTATTTATTGTTATGCTTATTTGAATTCATCTCCATTCTTTTTGTTCAGCCTTCTTCGTCTTCTCCGATGATGTTGTTGATGATGAGGATGATCTGACACAGCAGCACAGCGGAGCGTCCTAAACTGACTAATATTAAATATTATTATTATTATTATGTATCCATTTTTTTCCTCTACGCTTTTCCACTTCACACAGTTCTTGCCTACCCTTTGTGTTCGGTCATTCCTTCAGAATAATTATAATCATAATTTATTGATAATGGGAGTAATAAATTATTAGAAATATAAGAAGAAAACACTTTTTCTCATCTTCTTTATCAACCTCATGATCAGCAACAGCAGCGTACTTATTTGCCCGTTTGTCTACAACATAAATATCAACGGACGTGTGTGTATTACTGTATACTGTGCACTCTGCCTCTTAGCCAGTATTCATCAAAAGTGTTCATAATTTGGAATGCATCATTTTCCTCCTCATCAACAGCACCATCATCCCATATAAAATCGCTTTTCATATCCTTTTCTTGATAAAAAAAAATACAGTACCTATGCCGCTTGACTTGGCCGTTTTGACTTGGCTGTGTATGTTCGATGACACAGTATATGCCTATTTGGCTCGCTATGAAATTTTCATAGGAGAAAACGAAACACATTTTGCAAGAAATAACAGTAATAATAATATGTATAACGATATTGACGAGAATGGGCAACGATTAAAAATTGGGATGACGAAGATGACGACAAAGGATAGATTATTAAATTTTTGTAATGTCGTTTTGATTTGACGGTATATACACCATATTATTGTGTTACTATTACTTGTTATTTGGATGCAATGCAGCGTGCAATTTTCCGACACTTTTGACATTGACTGGTGAGTTGGGATGAGTGTACCCAGCAGCACCAGAGAGCCCACTATATACACACTCTGCTATACATTTCGTACAATATTAATAATACGTACAGGTAGTAATGAAGTGGTAATGACAAGTGCTATATCACCCAAGATTTGCGACAAGGTACGTGTGTTCTCTCTTGTAGTAGTTGGCGACCTGCTTACCTTTCCTTCTCTGTCACTTGAAGAAATGGTCTAATATAATGTGTGTTTGTGCACTTACATACTTTACATAGCTAATTTTTTGTCCACATACGCTTCTGCTAATATTTATTAGGATTCCTAATCATTATTATACTGATGATGACCATTATTACGGTTGTACTTTTCATGTTATTGTGTTGTGAGTTGACTGGTTGGCGTTGGGTTATTCGATCAAGAGAGTGAGATTTTTGTTAAAGATTTCTACATTTGGTAGGTTTTTTTTCTTTTCCACTGATTCATCCTGATTGACTAAAAGCTCGATTGAATTTATGAGAAATTTTGAGCAAAATGATGTGAAATTATTAAAGCAAGAAGGTGAAATATTGTTACTATTAGTGTTCAAAATGTTCGTTCAAGACTATTTTTTACTGCCAATAATATGACGATGATAACCTTATTTACGAAAAATAACTGCACAGTGGTCCACCTGGTCGTTTTCTATTAGTATTCTCATTATTGCTGCGCTGCTGCTGAGAAGCAGTGGTTGCTGCTGTTGTTGGTGCTACTTTTTTACATGCATATTTATTATAATTTTTAGGGGCATTAATTTATATTTATTATTATGATTGTTTTCTTCTTACCTGGTCTCTTGCTGTTTGCACTGGTAGTTGTGTTGGAGGTGGTGTTGGTGTTGATGTTGTTGTCTTTCATGTCTTTGGCATCGACCCCATTGATGGATGAGGATGGTGAGTCCGTATTTGTAGTTGTGATGATTGTAGAGGCGGCTGAGGCTTTCAGGTTGCAAAGCTCTCTCTTCATTTCATCATAGTCTCGTTGTTGGTCCAGCCGTGCCTCCAACCTCGAAATGACTTCTTGCTTTTGATTTAGTTGCTCCTCAAGGAGTCGGATTTGCGTCGCACTGTTCTCACGTATCTGATTGAGCGAGCTCTGAAGTCTTTGGATATCCTCAACCAAACTAGCAATCTGCAAGAGAACACGACATTCCACATAACATTACACGAAACATGCCCAACATTCAATTTTATATGCGCGTCAGCAAACAAACAAATGAAAATGCCTTTGAAATATACTCGTCGTGGTATTGACAAAAAGCAGGCATGCTAATATTATAATTACTATTAAAACTCGTCCAATCAATCAAGCTTTTGGTGAACGGTTGATGCAGCAGACAGAAGAAGAAATAAAGCAGTAGCAGGGACGGAGTGAGAGAGAAAACTAAAAAAACGTACGCACGCACATCACTACATACACTACTGTACAGTATGTAATATTTTGTGTCTCTTTCAGAAAAAAAACCAGACAGTTATTATCTATAAATCAGGTAGGGTAAACGAAACAGCGAGGAATTTTATCAAGAAAATTGAAATTAGTCGGAACCTTGATCCCTGGTGTATTTTTTAAAGTATAAAACTGAAATCCAACCTGGTCATTTTAGCGCAAGGCTTGACATATCGTATGCAAATTCGCCATAGAAGGAGCAGAAAACAGAAGGAATATATGTTTGTACGGTCGGTTGGCCATCCCCATTGTAAAAGACAGTAACTCATCAACAACGACTGTGTTTTATTAAGTTTGACTACACTTTTAACATACAAAATCATATTTTCCCCTGCACAATAAAATAATTTATGAATAATTTCAATTGTACAGCATAAATTGAATATTTGTCGACATTGTATTTTATGCTCGTGGAAAGCAAGGAAATAAATCCGAACTTTTCACGTTTCACTACGTCTCTTTGACACACAGAGGAGAGTGAGTAGAAAGATACTTGGCAATTTTTCCCCTGTAATTTATTCAACACGTCAATTGGCAATCATGGTTTGTCTACTGGTTAGTTAGTCAATTGACAACCGTTGAATACCAATTAAGCAAATAATATCAGCTTACAAAACGAGCCGTTTGGATCGCATCATAACAGGAATATCGACATTTTTCAACGTATTGATAAATTATCGTTTTCCTTTCAGCAGATTGACCGATATACATACATAATTTAATATTCAAAGTGGCCTTTTGAGAGCTTTGCTGACTGTACTAGGGAATTAGATTTGGTGGTTGGTGCCAATAAATCAACATCTCTTCAAATATTGATGGTATCAACTCAAGCCTCCTTCAAAACAACAAGGAAATATACGTCTTATAAAGGAAAAAACATACACGCAAGCCATTTTGATAGCGATGACATAAATTGTGAAATGAACGACTTCAATGTAATTGGTTACAAGAAAAAAGAAATCGTAAAGGAGTAAAAAAGGATACAGAAGACGAGGTGAGCGGGACAGAGGAAAAGATGTGGACTGATAACTTCTCAGGGTATAATATCTTTCAACATTTACGATAATTATTTGTCTTTGAAATGCCTTTTCCAAGTACGCTACTAAAAGAAGATAAACTTGGCTTTCGTTTTTTAATATTTATGTATTTTTCTAAATTTTCTGAGAAAATACACTATTTGGTAAGCCGAGAAGCTCGAAAAATTGAAGGAACCGAAATGATTCATGTGCACCATCATTAGACTGCACTTAATCAGCTACACCCGATTTTTTGGAAAAATTATGAAAACAATATTTTTCCCTTCTTTAACCAGGCCCTGATTTATTCAAATGTAAAAAAAACCACTGACAACTGCGTCTCCCCCAAGTCGTTACAAGTACAACGATGCGAATAAAATAATATCACCACGGCATATTACGACGTTATCCAAATGTCATGCAAAAAAAATTTAAAAACCAGGCACAGAAATTATCCTATTGAGTGAGATAATATTATTGTTATTGCCCACCATTATTATCATAACTTATACTGTTATTGTGGTTATGCATGCTGTCGCTGTTGTTGCCAGTGGTGATAAAGTTTATTTGAAAGCAGACGATAATGTAAAATGTGTATACGGATTGAAAAAATGCGACTGGCCAGGTAGATGCATCTCTTTTATTCTTTGACTGCCGAGAGCCACAAGAATACCTACGTCACTTGACCAGGCACACAATGTAAGAAAGCAGGGAAAAGAACAAGTTGGAGGAGCAATGAGCCCTGTTAAAGATTAATATGTATGTATAGATATTTAATGGATATTTGAGTCTATAAAATTTTTGAAAAAAAAGTTTATTATGAGAACGAATTAATATGAAGGAAACAGAAGAGGGGGTAAGTGATACTGAAAAGTTTGTGTATATTACAATAATGTCAAAGAAAAAGAAAATGCTTTCAAGCTATAAACTTTGTTGTTGCTGCTGCTGGAGAGAGAGAGAGACAGAGAGAGAGAACCGATGGTATTATCATGATGATCATCTGTATAAAAATATGTAGAAGAGGAGCAGTGGCGGTGGTGGCATGTATCGTATGGTGTGTACAAGGAATGGATATTACTAAAGGCGGACAACAGATGCATGGAAATGGCCAATTAAGACAGCAGGGGGCCTGTAACCCCCTCACTTATATATTTTTTTCCATGAGGTCACCATTCAGGTCAGCTATAACCACAATCCATCCACACGTTTTTCCATTCTCGCTCAATTTATGCAGTCAACCCAAAGCAGTTGTTAAAAAACGAGGGAGATGGGCAAGATGATGAAGATGATGGTGGGCTGCTGCTCGAAGGCTCGAAAAAAGTAAAAAACTAATACTACTTGAACATATTGGTAAAGGAGAGGCCTCACCATCACCATCACTACCGTATTTCCTTTTCAAATGAAGAAAAGAGACGAGAGAAGTAGAAATTTACGTACCACGGCAAGACACTTCATTCTGTAACCTGGCAACTTATTGTGAGTGTTGTGTACGTACGACGGTTTAGAAACAACCAGAAATGAAGTCTGAGAGAGATGGAGAGAGAGAGAGAGAAGCAACTTCGTGTCAAGAGATATCTACTTTTCCTTCAAATGGTAGAAACATTAAACGGCTCGATCGACTCTCAGAGTCCGTTTTTGTGAACAGCGTAATATCGCCATGGCAAATAAACAAGAAACCCCGGCCTTTGAGATGAAATTATACACAAACCATCAATCCCAGCATGAAATTATTAAACTTCTTTTTCTCTTTTCTATCCGGTCCCCGTCCTCGTCATCGCAACCATGGCTTTCTTTTTTCTCTCTCGTCCTCTGTATCGTATCATATCATATGAGATATTAAATCAATGTCGGCTCTGGCTCAGTCGTCATAATTCAAGTCAATTCAATGTTTTATTCCCAGTCTACGAGGAAAACAACAGCCATCACCGTCCTTTCGTTACTCTCCATCTCGATCAGCAGCGTAACTATTAACTCTATACTTTGTATGCAGCGCATTCATCACACAATGCGTATAACTGCAACATACAGAATCTGTCGTGAAGAGATACTTGAATTTTCTTCACAAAAATCACGATGTACACACACGATCGGAATGGCTTGTTGAGTCTGTCAGTTCTATTTACTTTGTTAGCGATTACAAGGCCTTCTTACAACACATTTATGAATCCACCTTTCCCTCACCATCTTTCTTCTGGGCCCTTTTCTTGTCTTTTTCCCTCCAAGAATTGACTGCCCTACCGAGTCAACTCCTGAACCATGTCCAAAACAGCAAAAGTTGAATAGTCGTGGTTGTTTGCGCTGTGCCAGTCCAGTTGGATTTTGCACAAGTTGGTCAATTGTAATCCAACCTCATTTTAATCTCATAAATAGATACAAGCTCATGAATGTCTGAAGTCTGGGAAGTGTCTGGTAACCAGTACACATGTACACCGCCGCGCATCCAATGAACCTCCAACAAAATTTAATCTTTATTTGCGTTGCGATTTTTAAATATCTTATGACTTTGTGACCTCATCTTCATAGTAATCATCACTTCATCACACGTCGTCTTTTGTGTTGTCTAGTAAAGAAAACTTGATACCCTCGTCAGATTGCTTACTAGTTTATCTATTTAGCATCAACAGAACGATAGCAAACATTTTTCAACTCTTTCCGTCTCATTAAGCATAGGTGGTTATCGGCTTCAGCGGAGAAACTATTGTTTCTACACCCCAACCAGCCCCAAACCCATGCGCGCCTTCCAACTCTGACGCAAAATTTAATTGAAAAATTGTTTTATACTTTCGCTTCCTTGATTTTTATACTACGGAATAATCGAACTGTCTAACTGGTAGTCTATTTTAATTCCCATATATTCACGCACAGCACCGCACGCTGTATGATGTGAATGGTATTCCCAGATTCCCAAACAATATGTTTTTGAGTGGATGATATGCTGCTGCGATGATGATGGCTATTGTCTGTAAATATATTGTGTTCTATAAAGTGTGTAGTTGGATAAGGATGATGATTCTCAATTAAAAAGGAGAGCAATAAATCAATAATATAAAAATTAAAGCATGCCAAGGAATAGGCAAGACATGTTTATTACGTGTATATACTTAGCAGCTTATGAGAAAATTGCTTCAAGTAATCTGACATAAATCATCAAATGCGTAGCAGTAGCGGCGATCAAACTTGTCTAATCAAAGTTATTAAACTTGTAAAGATAGATGTTCATACACATATTAAGTGTCTACATTTGGAAAATCCATTCATGTTAATGTAAACATAAATGGACATTAAAGTAATACGAAACAAAACAAGGAAAGAAAAATTACTTTTTTTCATCGTGAAAAATACAGAATAATTTTTAAAAATAATAGCATCATCAATGGTCAAGTAAGCCAGCGAACCAAGCAAGAGGCAATTACGCTTAGGTCCAGTAAGTAGTAACACAAAGCAGGACATTTGCATTGCATGTATGTAACCAAAGACGAAAAAGTCGAATGTGTGAGAATTATCCAAAGAAAAAAATGTAGATAAATTTCTAATAGCAATAATAATGAAACAAATAAAATTGATGGGACTTCAGTGCGATAAGAACGTTTTAGATGAAGTGTACATGTTGATTAATAAATAAAGTTATTAAAGGAGAAAACATTAGGAAGAAAAACTGGACGTTGTGTGTTAGCAAGCGTTTATTCGCACTATTTAATTATTATTTATCTACTACATTAATCTACATTAATCTACATTAATATCTACATTAATTATGTATGTATCTAATGTTGTTGCTGTACTCACCTCTTTATCTTTGGCTGCAACGACCTCGTAGTCATTTTTGTGGGAGTGAGGGGAAATGAGGGGATCTTCACGTTCAGGTGGTGGAGGAGCCATAGTGGCAGAACCCGTGGAAGAAGAGCCTCCGCCGGGTCCACCAGCAGTGCCACCGTGATTACCTAATTGCTCCTTTAGTGACGTCACCTCTTTCTCCGCCAGTGTTGCTCTCTGTTAACAAAGTGCAAAAATGGAAGATGTAAATCAATGTGGGCAATTTTGTTATCTGTGTCATTTTCAATGCGATTAAGGTATATTTACGCTCTGAGAATATTTCTCTCCTTTACTTGGTAAAATGATACGGCATAATATCAATATGTGCTGACCAAGCGAAATCTTAAACCCATTCCGCGCAAATCTATCCATTTCCCATATAGTAATTTTCCATTGCAACTTGCAAATGATAAATAGGAGTAACAAGCTCTTAAATTATGTGTCTGTCTGGACAAATTTAATTACCATAAAACTTAAGAATATGACCACTTTCCAATGACATGATGATGGGATAAAATATGCAGGATATCTTTGTAATAAGCACGCTAAAAGGTGACCTCAACCAATAGCAAAGAAAAAAAACTTCTTTTTTTACGTCGGTGGCGGTGGTAAATATCATTGATATTCCAAGATGAGTTATGTGAATGCAAAATGATAATGGCTCAAGATAGATTATTTTTGGACACTCAAAAATATTTCCTTTGTCAACCAGTACCACCATTTAGTTTCTTCATTTCTCTCTAGATTATCATCGCCATCATCGTCGTCGACGTCGTCGTCATGATACATTTTAATTCAACACAGCATGTAAGAATGGTAGTGCCAGCATGTCCTTCCTCCTTTAAAAATCTATAATATTCCACGTCTCGTTTTTTTATTCTTTGCATATTTACATGTATATTTATTTAATATAATTATGCTGCACTGATAACACATGCCTAGTGGCGTGAGTATATATATGTATGTGTGTGTGTGCGACTGAATGATGATTATGCTTTATGTTCGTTTACAAGGTAAGCGTAAAAAGCACTTTATATGGCACTTTGATTCTCATCAAATCGTCGTCCTCATGATCATCACTTGACGTATGTACAGTAATAGTGACATAGTATTACTATTTTTGTGATTGTTTAAATGTAAATTTGTTTAACGATCGTTACTACCACAAAAACAAAGCCATAAGAGACCCGCATACAAAATACAAGATGTATAACAAATAAATGCTTTTTGTCTCTTTCGTATGTGGTGGTGGTGGTGGCTAGTGACAAGATATCACGTTGACGGCGACAAAAATTGTGTGTATACCTATTTGGATGCGACCATCATCCTCGTCGTTTTGGCACACTCAAAAAGAGTTGAATAGCGAAACAGCAAAGCAGATGCACTCGTCAATTCTCGTCGGACAAGATAAACATGAATCATTTAACACCTCTTTCGCATAAAAATCTCCTTGATTACTACTAGATGAGAAATGACGTTTCCGCTGTGTGTGTGTATGTATGGTAAAACGGTCAGAAAAAATGGCAATAAAATGTTTTAAAGGAGCAGCAACGTCGTCGTACTATAGCAATATGATAAAACAACAAGACTCTAAACATGTGCCTATCTGCAATCAATAACGGCTTTTTGATCCGCACAATTTCCTTTACCTATTTAAAGACATGTCGTGTCGTCTTCATTTCCATATGTCGCCCATCGAAGGGTTAAAATAGGTAGTAGTTCTAATAATTACCAAATATTACATGTTCAAACACACACGCACACACAGGTATATATCATTCTCATTCTATTGTTTAGTGCGAAAGAAGACGAAAAAGAGGAATACATACACAAGAATACCAAAATGGAACGGTTTAATGTGTCGTCGTAATTTATTTTATGGTTTGCACCCTAGTCAGGTTGAGAGGAGATGCACATCACACGAGTGATAGAATTTTGTTATTTTTTTAAAAAGGCAATTGCAAATTAAACCTAATTTAGATGATGGAGGAAGGATCTTTCTTTTTGTGCTTTGCAAAAATGTACTTGCAAATTTATGTTTCAAGACAATAACACAATGACTCTAAATGACTTTAAATTTTAGCGGGCACATATTACATCTTCACAGTCACACGATCCGTAAAGAGTACAACGTCACGAAGGGGAGAGGGGGGAGGGATAAACACCTGTGTATTATTGGCATGTAAATTGTTTATTACACTTTGAAAGATTTTCTCTTTGCAGTTGAAAAAAAAAATATTGGGAAGGGGAAAGGTTCTAGAACATTATCTTATTTTAAAAAGGAGAAAATTATGATCTTTAATGGATACCCGTATACACTATTCTAAGTCATTCGTACAGTTACTTTTTACAGTCGAGAAAAAAATTGCATTTCTAAAAAAGCAATTAAGCTTTTAAGTAAGGAGCACAATATGAATTTGATGAGTCAGCACTTTGTTTACACCATCCGTTTAGATGCCCCCACCAACCACTGCCATCGTCGTCGTCATCACCATCAGCAGACAATCATCACCAGCAGCAAAATCGACAGAAAACTATTACTATCCCACACACACTCACCCGCTTTAACCCCTTCACTCTATTCCTTTTTGCAAATCAGCCTCATAAATGTAATTACTTTTTGGTTTAACAGCAACAGCGCACAAAACGTGCATATTTTATGCAAAAACTCGAGAAAAAAAATCATGAGCATGATCTGATCACTGCTTCAATCATGTGAACGGAGCGAAGTGAAGAGAGAGAGAGAGAGAGAGAGAGAGAGAGGACTTACTTCATTTGGAAACTTTTTTTTAGACAGGTTGTTATTTACCATGCAAATATTATTACTAGAGAGCGCCGTCTTATCCTTGTCGCCGTTCACAGTGTTACTATTCGTTCTCGTATAAGTATGCGTTAATACAGACAAAATTATTGTTATTATTTATAAGCCGGTGCGGTGGTCATCTTGACGAAGACTGTGTATATCGGCGTAGGTACGCGATTCTCTCGCTCATTCCTATCGTTCCATTAGTCGGCCATCTTTGCAAATAGAAATGGACTTGTGTGTGCAGTCTTTACTTAATGTATAGCTAATAATAACGTAATCTTCTAATTGAATTTTAGCCAGCTAATTTTCTGTTGTCTATGTAGTTTGAGGGGGAGGCACGATGACATGGAAGAAGAAAAAGAGAGTCGTAATAAGAGATTTGCCATTTTTGCGGAGTGATTTTTTCTCTTGTCTGATCTACGTAGCTTGAAGACAAAACCTCTGAGTGAATGCCTGTGCGTGTGTGTGCCTTCATCACTACCTACTTGATACACACCTTTTTAGCAGTGAGGTCTTATATGAAAATTTAATAATCTTTTAAGCACAATACATATGCATTATTGTTTAAGCTGAGAATGATGATAATGTGATGTTGGTGTCATGATACCAGTAAAATAATTCAATTCAATAGAAGCTCACACACTGAATATATGAGCCTAAACAGTGCAATACACATCCCATAATCTCTCATCTCAACGTGCATAGATAGGTACATAACATGGCCAAAAGGTAGACGATTAATGTTATCCATAGGAGAAAAAAATCAAGAAAAAAGTATCTATCATCTTATCCATGCTAATCTTCTAGCTAGCTGCTAAAAAGATTTTAGCGTGAGGTGAGCGCGTGGAATAATGTAAATTACATGGACCATTCATGTATATTACTGTTATTACAGGGTAGCAGCAGTAGTGAGGGAACGTGGAGAGACGGGAGAGACGGGCTGATATTAAAATAATCTATACTTATTAGAACCAAAAATAATAACAATAATGTTATCTCTTATGTGGTATGGGTTCGCTAGCTTAAGGATTCTTAGAATGCAGTGCCATGGCACACGGCACTCGCGGCACACCTCTCTCTCTCTCTCTCTCTCTCTCACTCATTTTTCAGTAATCACGGAAAAACAACATACTCCTTTACTATCGCTGCACAGCGCTGTTTGCTGCTGTCCTAAGAGTGGTATGTGTGTGTCTGCAAAAGGAGAAGGAGACGAACTTGTCAAGTGTTTCTTGGCAATAATTCAAGCTTCATCGCTTCAGTTCTTTTCTTGATATGGAAGTTAAAGTGATTTGCGTGGTCCCATCCTCATCATCATCCTCAATATCTACAGCAACATTTTTTAAATATATTTTTTTCTTTATTTTCAGAGATTTTGTGTAGAGATTATCCATTTTTACGAGATGATAGGATACTTTTTTTTTCAAGAAAAAATATATACGTACGTATGACATACATAAACACTTCAACCGCCTTTTGAATCCATCACTCATTCTCTAAGCAACAAAAAATAACATTCATTCAACGTCTTTTTTTCTCTTGAATAATTTTCCAATAATGTAAATACTGCCAAAAATGAGTTAATTTGTAATTAGTTTAGAGTCTCAGTGATGGTGGGGAGTAGAAATTAAATATGACGGGGACGTTCTAATGAGAAGAGACAACAGAAAGGATAAATATGTCACCAATTTGAGAGAAGAAACTTGATGTGACGACGAGGGGGACTTTCAGCGTAGCCTTGGCGATGGTGTTGGTAAACAAAAGACGTTTATGACTACACACAACATAGCAGCAGCAGATAGAGAAAAATGAACAGACGTCAATCAACATCATCGTCACTCAAATCAGTTACGTAACGGCAATCCATCTTTCCATTCGCAATTTCACCTGCACCTACTGTACCGATGAAGGTGAGATGGATGTTGCTGACAGGATATAAACGAAGAGAAATGAAAAAACCAATAATTATCAATTGGTAAACTTCATCGAAAATTCTTTGTCAAATGAGCATCCTTCGTTGTTCCTTTTAATTTTTTTTGCGAAAATTAAAAGAGTAAACAGCGGCAGTTGTGTAAGGCTGGGTAGTCAAGCAAATGCTTACAGCTTTGACTAGTCAGATTTGATTTGATTTGCATAGGGATCATCATGGTCCACTTTGGGTATTTCGACGACAAGGCAACCCTTTCTTTAGAGTAAATGGCAAGTCAAATGTAAAAATGACGGTGAAGATTGGCGATAATGAAGCAGGTGATGATGAGAATGATGACACACTAAACAAGTAAAAAAGGGTACGGATTTTAAGTACTTTTCAACAGGTAAGTCATTATGCTCAGGTGTTGTAACCCGAAATCCAAGAAGGCTTTTTAAAACCCTTCTAATCACATCATTGCCATCCCTATCACCACCAACTCTAGCGAAAGTTTTTTTTGAGCGAGCAAAGACGTAATGCAATGCAATACTTGCGCATTTGTACACACAACAACAAGCTGATTATTGAAACATTGAGATGATGATGACAATCATGACATGATATGGGCGCTGTTAATGTGCCATAATAATGCGTCTGTTACGACGACGATTAGATTGACAGATAGAGAGTTATGTACATAACAACAAGCAGCCGTAAAGCTACGTTAGGCACGTTTGTAATATTAAATAAATTTCCCCTTTCTTTTTCGTCTTGTCGTCCAGTTTACAGGACGAGTAATAAAAAGCATTTCCATTTATTTTCTGTCACACTCACATCCCTCCCAACACAAAAACTAGTCATTTATATTGATCTGACTGACTTTTAAAACGATTTAAAAAGGATACATAGTACACCATAAACCAAACCTACCTACCTACCTCCTTTACCTGTATAAAGGAGCTATAACTATCTATAACACGTTCCCATCGTCATCATCATCATCATCAGTATCAGTCATCAACATACAAGACACAAATTGTAAGTTTTTGCGGCAGAATACATGAATATACAAGAACCACACTGCTGCTGCTGCCAACAGCATCAAACATCACTTTACGGCATAATCTTTATGCCTGAAATAATAAAAATTTATGGGTTTTCGATAGACAACATTACATGGACAATCGGTCCTCTCGTTGGTTTTGCTTTTGTGTGTGTGTGTGCCAAGTAGATGGGTAAAACATCCCCTTGGGTGAACGGATAATGGGAATAATAATACTAATCGTAATTGTAATAATAACAGTAATAATTGTATGCATCAGTGAAGAATGTATCCATCCCTTCAATTCCATTTGCTCAACCATCCATCTATCCATACGTTTCATTTTTATTACGTAATTTTGTGTCCATCCATCCATCTAGCTGTCTTTTTTCTATCAAGAACCACACCACAACAAGAAAAAAGGGAAAAGAGTCGAACGAAACCACATCATCAACACAAAAATAGCTCTCTCTCTCTCTCTCCCTCTCTCTGTTTTGTAGGCAGTTAACCTTTTCAAGGAAAGGAAAGGAAGAAGGAAAAGGTGTGAGGTTTTCCATTCAATGTAAATGGTGTGTGTCGTACTAAACAAGTAAGTTAGTAGTAAAAAACCAGAGGTGGAAAAAAGGAAAGAAAGAGGCTTACCACCACCACAACCAAACCATCAGACAGCCGGCTTTTATGGCCTCTAAAAAAGGTTGGGGAAAATAGTAAAATCCACCTTTAATAGTTTTTCCATATAACAATCGGTGGTGGTGGTGGTGTGTGTATATACTTTTTTGTGGATTTGTACCTGACTGAAAATGTTCAGGATGATGATGTGGTGGAGGTGATGACGATGCTGATGATAGTAGTGGTATTGGTGTTACCATCCTCGTAGCAGCATTAGCAACCTTCACCTTTCACAAAAAAATTGTACGTGGAATAGATATGTCAGAATAAGTACTGCAAAGGGAAAAATGACTAGGATCATCATCATGACTGCGACGGGATGCGTGCGTGATTAAGCAGTAAACTCCTCCTAAACTGCCAATATCGATACCTCTCGGGTTCTTCTCACTCGCCAGCACACACAAACGTAGGTACACACACAGCCACAACAGTGCATCATCATCATCATCATCATCATCATGCACATCATCTCATCCGGATTTCTCAACCTGATTTTTAAAATCACTTTTTATTATTACAGAATATTGGCAGAATTCCTGCTGGCTGGACTACTGGTACCTTGTTTTTTACGACACAGTGTGAAAACGAAACCGCCATTATTGCATTAGAAAGGCAAAATCAAAATGGAATGATGGACGGGACTGAAAACAGGCTAAATAGTTTTTCTTCTTCTAAATATGTGGTCAAGAAAGAGGCACAAAAAACCGGATAAACGTTTATTAAAATGTACTTCTCTATCAGTAACAACAAACAACACACGCAGCAGACAAAAACGCTTTGCATAGCATAATATAGCGGCATAAATCGATACGTTGACGATTGGGGGTTGAAAGAGAATTCATAATAATTTGATGATGTTGGTGATGATAATGGCGGCTGTGGCTATTGCAATCGGTGATCCTTCGAGAGAGAGAGATGTGGTGATTATATGATTTGATTTTTATTAATAAAAATGTACATGCTCCAGTTGGTTGGCTGACTGGTTGTATTACCACTTGCCCGAGAGATAATAAAAAGTCTACTTTAGTCTGTCTGCACTACCTAACAACTCGACGGTAAGTGTATATTGTAATCTGTAGATAGACAGCTTATATCTCTGCTCACTTGGTGGTGGTAGTAACCATTGTGTTGATGATCAATAAGATGACTGTGATACCATAAATACCGTGATGATTCTTTTTGCGGCTGTCAAACGCTGATCACTAATGCCTCAAAAGCATCTACCCTGAATGTTTTTATTATTACCCAGATACTATGTTACGTACACCTTGTAACTTGACTACTGGTCTGTCTGCCTGCTGTGTGCTTGTCGGTGTGATGATAAATAGTTTATTTATTGAGGGGTCATCATATCATCATCAGAGATTTCCGATTACGTCAAACAGCCTCACACATATAGGCATTCTCTCGCGCGTTTACTCGCAGACAAGGTTACCCCAAAGAAGGCTTTTTTCGACGATCACGATTATAATTATTATGAGAAAGTTTTATTATTATTATTGCTCAATTTTCGAACTCCCTTGTGTGTGTGCATGTGTTTTGTGTAAGCGGTGTATATCCAATATTCATTCATTCATTATGGGGTTTCGGAATAATAAAGGTTATGCTTTTAGCAGAAGTATTAACAATAACGACAAAAAAGCGGATTTATACATAACACCTTTGTGATTTTCTGATGATGATGACGATATAACAATGCAACTTGTGCTATTTACCTTGAAACTTTTTTTTTGCTTATCACCATTTTTGTTACAATGTTGCATTACATTCGCACTGTGGCGCATTGTGTTATTAGTTGCAACAACGGTGGCGCGGTGGTGGTGCTGATGAATGCGTGGCTGTTCGGTTTGGTGTATTTATGATTTAACGATGAAACAGAAAAAAGAGGAAAATGTTCTTTGATCATGCCGTTGAAATAAGTCATTTTACTGCCACACCAACAAAACTGATATCTGAGTGACGGTGATGCTCCTAATCCTGTTTCGATTTATGTTGCTGGGATGATTTTTTTACCGTGCTGCGATTGTAAATGCATACCTTTTATATATAACGTACATGAAATATGTTTGCCCTTGTAGTTTTGGTAACTATATTTTTATTTATCGATAAATACCCATAAAACGTTAAGAGTCCATGGTTTGCATCATTCTTACTACTTATTGCGAGTAAAATCCCAACTTTTATTACTATTGCTCTCTGCCTTCTGTTGCTAATCCGGTGTCTTCACGTGGAAATCAATAATCCTCCTCACCCAGATAAAGTGCTTTTAAAAACACTGCACATTCAACAGTCACTCAAGTAGACTCGACTCTGCCGACACGGTATCGCTTAAACTTCATTCATTGAATGGAGATATCCACAATCATGCATGCGCCATGACCATCATCATCATCTCCACCACCACAACATGTATCACCGTTCAGGCGCACCAAAATGATTTTCCGATTTGATGCTTGTCGAAAAGGCTTCAACAGATATTTATGTAAGCAATTAAACAGCCATTGAAACATAAAAAATACATGTTATCCCTGTGTATCAAAATTGAAATTCTACCACTGGGTGTATTAACACCAGCGTCAGTATCACCACCACCCATGCCACACCATCGCTAACAACAACAGCATATTTTTACGCACATTCCTTCCCAATAATAATATTTATGGAGGTATTAAGGTATGCATGGCATCGCTCTCTTCTGCTGGCTGTCTCATACTCTTGTCTTCAGCTTACACTTGGATAGACATGGAGGAATGGACGGGTGTGTGGATTTAACGACGCATAAAAAATCCGAATAAAATGTCTCAGCAGCAGAGAGAGCTCTCTGTCTCACTCTTCTTTTCTGCTGCGTACAACAAGCCACCAAAAAGTATCATTATCTCGTTACTTTTATACATAGTTTGCGGTGTAAGTATCTCTTGGTATTTTCTTATATCGGGAAAATATGTGTGCTATGTAGCAGCAGGTAAATGGGAAGAACTGCGTACACATTTTTATACTTTTCCACACAAAATCCCTCTTATTCGTAAAGAAAATGCAACGAAAGTTGATGATGCTGTTGATCAAAATCATCATATCATATTGCATATAAGTTGTAAGTACTTATAAACCTGGCATCAGATAAAATCCCTGGTTAGTTGAGTAATGATGGACCACGTTCACACAGCGCGCACACACGCATCAGCTACGACAAAGACAACCTACTAAATACTGTTACAACTACCAGTTCGTACAACTAATTTTATATACTAGTAAATTCCCTTTTAAAATAAAAGAAAGTAAGCATGGCTCTGGGTTTAAAAGTTTTCAAGAGAAAATCACACAAGATGAACTGCCGGTTTAAAAGAATAAAAAAGAAAAGATATGTAATGATGTACTTGGAGTGCGTATCGTCGCTCCGTATCCCTGCAACCACCACCACATGTGCTTGATAATATGGCATCGTCTTGGATTTTTGGTGTGTGTGCAGCGGGGTTTCCGAAGAATTTGTCGTTTGAACTGAAATATACCCTGTTGTTGATGATACCAACAGAATAGATAGATGAGGTGCATACAAGCATATGTACTACATCAAGCATAGCATTACTTTGTATTTCTGGGAAATTTCTCGCTTAGAAAGCAACATTATTACTCTGGCAGATCTTGCAAGCATATTTCAGAGAGACAGAGAGAGAGCCCACAACGAGTGTATTTTACGGAGATTGATGCACCATTCATGCAGCATGTGCCATATATCATGTACATCACAAGGAGTTTACCTTATCTGTGAAGAAAATGTCGATGAGAAGATGTCAATAAATCTTTCACTCTTTTTCTTCTTCCTCGTCTTTTTCATTTTAGAGCTCTCTTTCCCTATTTTTCTTCATTCCTGCCTATAAATTTACCTCAAGCTTGCTGTAACTGAACTATCTTCTAACAGATTGGTAAATGTCCTCATGTAGAGGTCCTTTTTCGATGGTATACCTATACGCACACGCTTCTCTCCTCTTCCTTTTTTGTCCTTTTCAGAAAAAGAAAACAGAGGGTAACACGTATGTACGCAGGCTCAGGTACGTACCTCTGTGTTATAAATAAACAGACAGGTGGTATATATACACGCAGATACACAATATTATATTATGTAGGTATCAAAAGTCATAAAGTAGTGTATTCTATGCCCAATTCTGAATCTTCATAAAAATAAGAACAAAAGACAGAAATAAAAATATAATAAATATAAAAATAAAAAAGGATCGAGAAGAGAGAACAATGAAATCGAGCGATTTTGATCATCGTCATAGTCACATCTTTCACGTCGTCATTTCATTTCTATCTTCGAAATTTTTCTAGAAAAAGGGAAAATGTCATTTGTGTATCCAAGTGAACAAGAACATATACATGCATACTATATATTCCCATTTAATACGGTTATTGCTAATAGGGACTATTCACATTACACGGGAGGAGGAGCAACGGACGAGCGCCGTAAACAATGTCCAGGAATGCGTGTTTTTTATCCGTAAAACAAATCTTTTCAAGTCTGATTTTAAACGTTGATAATTTTATCAACAAGAAAAAAGGTATCCATCAGCACATATAAGAAACGAAAGCAGAGGTTACATGATCTGCATACTACGAGAGGGAGACGCGCGGTCCACCACAATAAAAAATGTAGGTAATAGTGCTTTGTTGGTGTACTGTTGTTTCTAATGCTGTTATTATTATTGTTATTATTATTTCCATTGCACATGCATACATACGTTGCTACACACTACTACACGCCATACAAACAAATCTCAGAAATTTGATCATGATTATTGTGGTCGTCGTCGTACGCCACCATTATCAAATTCCATCTTTGTCTTTATTGGTTGCTTCTTGTGATACACCAACAACAGGACATGATCAGAAGGATGATGATGATGATGACGCTGATCTCACGACAACTTTTTAAAAAGATGGAATATTAGAGATAAAAAATATGATGAGTATTATTTTTGGTATACAAATGATGTTCAATATACACATGACACATGACTGTGTGCCTATTTATTTAAGTTTTGTTTCTGTCTCGATTTTCAAAGTAAATATATAAATAATATAAACTGTCGGAAAATCCGCAGAAGCATCAAAACTGCCTGAGTGACTGTATTATAAATTGTGTGCACTGTGTGCACCCAATGCAGTGAATGAATTGCAATTGAAACTTTTACAAAAATAAAGTGTGCGCAATGCGAAATAGAAGCGAAACCAACTGAGGAAGAGAAAAACCGCTTTATTGAAAGGAGATGGATTAGATGAGAATGAGAATAAGACAAGTGGAAGCAGACAGGGTAATGATGATGATGATGATGAACCTGAGCTTGTACAGATGACTAGCTTGGTTGGGCTGCCTGGTTGTCTTGGTTAATTCGCCCAGTACTAGAACCGTACAAGCAACCACTGGCAAACTATTAAACCACAAATCACAAAAGTATAAGGGACGTGATGCTTTTGTTGCCTTTTGCGAGGAGACGTGTAGAAAAGGTAAAAGATGTACATATACCTGTAGCTACACATATGATAATTACACATGCATAATTGTAATATGCTCATACGATAAATAAACATCATATGTTGGCTCACATTATTTTGTGCCATTATAAAATGCACAGCCAGCCGAGATGATGTACGTCGAAGGAGCTCGTCGTCTTTTAAAACGATTATTTGTGTTGTTTGTGGCGGCTCTCAAATAAAATTGTAGAGTACGATATTTGGTTGTAAAAAAGTATGAAATTTGCCTCAGCTTTTTTTTCTTACTGCATCTCTCTCTCTCTAAGCCAACATTAAAAGTTTGTATGGATGGACTGTGTGGAAGTTTATATGAAAAGCTATGCGCGTTCTATAGCAAGATGCAGGGTACAGAGGAACGTGGATGAGTCGAAACACGTCACGTCTGTCTCTTGAAGACGGTCTTGTTGACTCTTGGCTTGGATTTGAGCTCACTCATCACTCCAACCGACAAGGCACAAGCACAGCGTCTCTTGTATACTCACATTACCGGAATGAAATACCGGAATAAAAAAATTGCATTTGATCAACCTGGCTGAGGATCATCATCATTCTCGCTGGCCACGCGGGCAGAATAATTATATTAAAGTTGTTGCTATTTTCATCAAGTTTGTTTGCTCAATTTTCACATTAGAAGGGTATAAGCAATTGATTTTTTGTAATAAAAGCAACACATCCTAGTCACAGCCAGTAAAGAAATTTTTTCCGCATATGAAAATTTTTAATCAGGAGAGCCTATCTTTGCAAAAATTTATTGCTGTATTCCGTGGTGAATGGGACAGATGGACAGTCACTCACCCAAACGGTACGCTGCGACATGACAGACGTACGTTCTCATTCGGTTACATAATACTTCGTCATGTCATTTGATACTTAAACGGTCATTCCTGAATACAAAATATTCTGTTATTGATTATCACTATAACAACCACACACACACACGTCGTCATCATCATCGTCTTGCTTTCTTGGTACAAGTGGATGTATTCTTATTTCCATTATTTACATTAAAACCTCACGAAAACAGTTACGCTGACAAAATTTATTCGCATATGCTATACGTAATAATAATACTTGAGTATAAGTATTTATATAAGTACGACCGTGTCTAACAAAATGCTGGCAACAATATTCAAATCGCTCTCTGCTGATAAGAATATCTGGCTTATTTTTTCGAAAACATTATTTCCCCAAAACGCCGTCATCACTCATGACACCATTCAATCATGACATGTAGCAAACATCTTTACCACAGGACATACCAGTGCAATTACACTGACGCGTTTCTTTTTTGATGGGTTTGTGCTTGCATGGATTTGTTTCATTTTTCTTCCTTGACATTGATATTGAAAAATTATTGGCGTGTGCAAACTACGTTATACAACATCATAGATAGTGTGTGTACGTCTTTAATGGATGTGACCACTGACACTTTTCTTTCGTATTCTCTTGTTCTCTATAAATTCTCACATTTCAAAGTCATAAATAAATAAAAGGAATGTTTCAAACTGCCAGTCAGATGGTCATACTACATACTTAACTACACATCCTATAAATGTAGTGATGATAGTGTAACACGGTATGCCTTAGTTATGGTGGTGGGGATGACGAGGATCATCATGACGACTACTACATGGTGATACACGACAATCGTTTATCAACAAGAGTGAGAACCGATAGAGACTTTCTGTTCAGCTAGCAGACAACCCCACTGCATCTCTCAAGTTAACAAGAGGTCGACCTTTGGGCAACCCATAACACGACTTGTATCTAGAATTCGTCCTATCCCTAGTTGTCTGACTGCTTATCATTGAAAATTAAGATACACATCCGTTATTTGCACTAGCCAAGCTGTATAAAGATAATCGTGCTTTTCTTACATCCAGAAAAGCTTGAAAATAATATGCTTGCATTTTTAGTTTGCCTACTGACTCACTGACCATTAAGAGGGAGATTATTACACCAGTTTTTTTCAGTTTACGAGTACTTGCGCTTGCTTTTGTAGCTGGACACAGCAATGCCACGTTATGATGTATTTAATCAATCTGCTTTTCCATTTCCATACGTTTCGGCATGACGTGCATAATACCATAACCTTTATTATTCCTACAAAGTGCATCCTCAACGAAAAAAATTGCTAGCTTTGCTCTTTTCTTCCTGATTAGTCGGAAGTTTTTTTCGCTTTTGTGCATCATCATCACTACCACATTGGCGGTGGCAGCAGAGCAAACTAAACAGCCATCATTGTCATCATGACGATGATCATGTAGTACAGGACAGAGAGGTATCATAACAATAGTCGTAATCTTAAACGACGTCCATACATAATAACTTTTGAGGTTTGCCTGCATTATTCGCTGTGCGTTCCACCTTGTCATTTAAAAAAAGTGAGACAGCAGGAGTAGTAGTAGTGGGATAAGAAAAAACGACATGCAACAAAAGTGAAACCAGCAGTACCACAGAGTACAATCACACCGACGTCGCTGCGCAGCCGTATTCGTTTTTTCTGTGAGCAACGCTCGTAAACAATATCCATGTAAGATTGTCTACCTTATCACCATCATTATTACTCCTGATCTAAAAAAAATGTCAAAGGCGGAAAATACAAACAGGTAAAGTGTGTTTGGTGTTTTGTATCCAAGGATCAATTATTTCTCAAGGATCATTGGAATTTCGAACGTAAGCAAAAAGTGTTTGTTCAACTTTTGATAATGTAACAATGAACAAACCCCGCTCTCAGTGAAGTGGCAGTCGTCCTCTGGCAACAGGAATTGGAGTTTAACTTATTAGCATAATACTGATACAAGCTCGGGTACTTTGTGCTACCGTGTAGACGCTATATAACGACGCTTATAAAACCAGGGAAAATTAAAGATGACCATAAAGTCTTCTGAAATTTGTTTTCTCGCCGTCTAGTACTCCGTAATATTTCTAGTTTGCTATTAATAAAGAGTGGTAGAAGCCGAGCGGAAGAGTATCTGCGAAAAGAATGATATGCCTACGTATATATATCTAATCTACACCAAACAACGCAGGGAAGTAGCATTATTATCTAATGATTTAAGATTGTTCACTTGTCACAGGCTGCCGCACGGAATTTATAATGGAAATTAAGTAAGGGATAAAATACACATAAATAAGTACATGTACTTACGGCCTAGAGAAGTAATACAGGAGTGCGGTTTTGCTATACAACTCCACTCGCTGCTCTCCTACGACTACCAACTATTACTCACGCAGTATATAACTATATACACGGAACCGAACGACGGAGAAAACAAAATTTTGACGTTATGCCTGTAAATGAAAAACTCTCTCTCCCTCCTTCTCTCTCTCTCTCTCTCTCTCTCTTTCAAGTCATCTTAGCCATTTCACTCTTAAGACTAATCAATCCTCATGAATATTCATGAGCCTTTCCCAACACTCAACTCTTCTCTCTCCATCATCACGACCACCGCCAACAACACTGTAACATTTTCTAGAGCATACGATACATTTAAATACATGTTCACCAAAAACGAAACCACGATACCACACCACGAGTTCCGCTTCTTTTCTCCATGTATCCATGTGGAAGAGAAAAAAAGAGAGTAAAGATGGAGAAGAAAGAGAGGAAGACGAAAAGTAGATATTTTATAATATTAAGTAAGTAGTATTATGATGACGATGACTTGTGCCATACTCCACCGCCATCCACCATGCACAAAACGGCACACACACACTCGCAAGTTTAAAACTTTTTCTTCTTGCGAGGGAGTGACGAACTGAGTGAGTAGTGAGCAAAGGGCAAATCGACCAACCAACCACCGTGGCGGTCACAAGGACACAATATCAACTTCATTTACGACTTGACAGGGAGACTTTCACAAACTTTTTAATACTTTTCCCACTGTTACTACTACTAGTAGTACCACTTCCAGTGTATGCTGCCGCTTTCATTTTTGCTCCCTCTCAGTCAGTCAGTCACTACTCCTCCACTCTCTGACTTGTGCTCATTTTTCCTCCACTCAAAAGTCTTGGTCTCAGGATCAGAGAGAAGAGACCGTGCCTTGTGGCGGTATGCATAATACATAATGAAAGGAATGGAGAGCGAAAAACCAACACTATCGCCACTGCACCGAGTTGGAGAAAGACTGACAGATATCTATCTATAGACGGTACATTAATATTAGTGGGCTTATTATTATGACTGCTGCTGCTTCCATTGTACAATTGCTACAGGGATTGTCCTTGTTATCATCATCGCGCTTCTCAAAAAGTGAAAAACCAAATGGACCGGGAAAACACGGAGACGCACTCACTCTCAGCTTATGCATATGTATTTCACTCATTTATATGGGAGCAGCTCAAAGAATTCAAAGGCGGATGATGATGTGTATTGATATATTTAATTTTACAACTTAAACTCTCGCTCTCTGGTTTAAAATAAAAGCAACACCATGCATAAATACCCTGTTGTGATGCCCGTTGCTCCTCATCCTTCTCATGATTATCATGACGATGATACTGCGAAGAAGGGAAATGACAACGACAGGGACAGTTCGGTGTATGACAGTGTTATTGATGGTGGTGGTATCGATTCTTTTCCCCGTTGCAGCTTCTCTCCATCCGCATCTCCTCTTCTACTTTCGCTCCTTGTGAAAAACGTTCTTAATATTCCTGATGCATTGATTTCTCCGAGGATTTGTGATTGTTGTGAGATGATGTGAACTGTACTAATCTCTCTGCCGGCTAATCATTTTTCCAATTCCTCCAGCAACCCTCATCTAAAATGATGCATACATTAGTATATCGCACAGCCAGAACAGGAGAGTTCACCCCCTTCGTTTTGTCAGTCAATACTACTTACTTACATGCACACGCTTGACAGGAAATCAGAGAAGTGATGGTGGTGGTGGTGACGGCGTCTATAGCAGCAGCACCAATATCGGTGATGGTGGCGGTAATAGTAATAATGCAAAGAGCATTGATAATCAAATACATACACACTCGTATAATGTCAAGTTACTCATTATTACCATTATTCCACCACCACCACCACCACCACTGAAAAACAGTTTGGGAGTGCGGAGTAAAACTGTCCCAATAAAGAGACAGTAGTGCTTGTCTGATGCCGGAACAGCAGCAGGCCACTCTATACAATATAAAATATCGATGAAGAAAAGGGAGAGGAGAGAGTTTTTGTGGGGAAATGAAAACTTATCTCTTTTGTTTTTCTACTCCTGTGTGCCGCGACATCATCAACAGCAGAGAAGCAACATACATTGCTAATAAAATACATAAATCTAAAAATATATCAAATCTATAGAATGAGCAGACAGAAAGAGAAATTTAAAACGCCATGCCACGACGGACTCATTGCGAGAGCATATTAATGAAATGGAAGCATGTCGTTCCAATAAGTAGTGCATGCATGCATGCATATTGTGTAACTTGCGTTTTCCTTAGAGTTTTAGTGTTCTAGTACAATGCATTGTGTAATGCGTGTTTGTGCTTGTATAAGCATATATTCATTCAAATGCATCTCATTATGAAAGTTCCGCGTGTTTTCCTATTTACGTGTCTCTTTCTCTTTGTCAGTCCCTCTCTCCATTTCTGGTTGTGTTGTTATGGATATCGGGGAATTCATAAAAAAATCGTTTCTGATGGGAGATATAAAATAGCTGATTGGTAAGAGACCCAGCATACTGAAAATTCAATGAGAGGCCATTTGAAATTTGAATATTTACAATTGGGGAGAAATGCTGGGATGTTGATGATTCATCGGCACCAAGAGTGAGAGCGAGAAAGAAAGAGAACCGCCGTCATTTATTGATCAAATGTGAACAACGATTCTGCTTCATTTTAAAATTTCCTTCTTACTGCCTGCTTTTGCTAAAGGCTGTTTCCCTCTCTCTCTCTCTCTCTCTCTCTCTCTCTGAAACTGTGAAATAATGTGTCTGTATGGCGTTTACTTTAAGTTGCATTTGAATGAAATAATATACACTGATGACCGTCAAAGACAAAAGACAGCAAGATGAAGAGGAGCAAATGATGCAACAGCAATAAAATGCGTTACCCTTCTCTCCATTTTCGGCAGAGAATCCGGCATCTCCTCTTCTATGAATCTATGATCAGTGTAAAAATATATTGAAAAAACAGGAATATCAAAAGGATTCCAGTTTTTTACTAGACTCCGACCCCATCAATCTGGAAATGATTTTTTCGATGAAATTAAATACATTGCTCAGATTAATAAACATACAAGAAATGCACACAAACTGCTCTTGCTGTGATGTTGCGAGCTGTTGTGAGTGTAGTGATGCACAGCGGTATGTTGTATGCAAGCTGCAGTAATGGTAATTACAATTACAATTATTATCATTAAATAAATTGTGTAGCATTACAAGAATGGCAGATAGGATGCGATAGAAGGGAGAGACGGACGTACATATTTAGTAAAGACCTGTCAAAAATGTCTCTATAAAGAAAAAAATACTTCTTCTTCATCTTGACAGAAAGAAAGGAAGAAGGGAACGCAAATGTAATGTGGTACAGCCTGGAGCAGCATTTTGACAAATACCTTAGTCTAGAAGAAATGGAAAAGAGGTTTCTCTTGGAAATAAGTTGGTTATCTGAGTAATTTCCATGAACAATCATGAAGCTATTGTTAATAATGCTATTTGATCGAGAACTGCTGTTGTTGTTGATGATGATGATGACGACGATGATGATGATGGTTATAATAACGATAATATGATGAGCAGCCGGTGAATATTGTAACGTAATAACAATACTCATCATCATCACTATCGTCGTCGTCATCCGTCTCGTCGTCGTACTTCTCTAATCTTTCTCTCAGCAAGAGCATTCAACTCGCAAACGGCCATAGCCAGTTCTCAGTGGAAAAAGTAATGGAATTATTTTTTTTTGTGGAAAATAAACTAAAATTGCTGAAAGCTATAATACTTGTATAAATTTGAAGAATAAAGTTATAACAATGTTTTGTACCCCCTCTCTGTCGACTGGATCAAGTATGTGGGTATTGTGCACACTTCACGCACACCTTGTCGTGTGTGTGCCCCGGCAAACAAAACTAGCCAGCACGCACATGAAACATGCAGAGCTCGGCAATAATAATTCACAAACAAGTGCAAAAATAAACGGTATTGCGCCGACATGTTTGCATTGTTTCATACACGAGCGAGTGCACACATTCTAAGTAAATGAAATTTTTAACGTTAATGTTGCTGCTGCTGCTGCTGCTGATTTAATCAGATTTCAGCCCGCTAAAAGTTTGTAAAGACGAAAATAAGACTGAAGTATTTGATCGTAATTTTTCTTACTTTGAAAAGGTAACTGACTTGAGAAGACGCACCATAGTATGTGTAAGTACAATGGTAGCGGTGGCGGCGATTATGATTACGATCACACTACGCTACACTTTTCTGTTGCCTGTCTACTTTTTTTCTTCTCTCATCTCATTTCGAAGTTTTTAATTGGAAATCTGAATTTTTTCCTTAAAGTTATGTATATTACGATGATGATTAAGATGACGGCGGGTTGAATGGGTATATTAAATGCGGCAACAATGTGGATATATGAAGAAGATCGATTTCTGTTTGATAGATGACAAGGTGAATAAAGGACAGTTAAGAAAAATCACCACCCACTACGTGACCCCCTGGAGTCCATCAAGGAGGAGCAGGGTGATTGACATTTTGACACTGTGTACAGGGTACCCTATCTCTTTTCTCTCTCCCTCTTGTTACATTCACTCAGTTTTTTTCATAGCATCCATCTATTTCTATATCCCAAAACTGACGTTTATCATCATCGCCATCATCATCATGATCATCATAACAAAAAATTAACTTTTTTTCCCCAGTCGATGATGAAAATCTAGCAACCAGTCATAACAACAACCTCCGGATACTTATTTTATAGCTAAAACGGGTGCTGTGGTGGGTTTTTAAATCTATTTTTTCCATTTACAACATACTCCTCACTTCTTGAATGCATAATGATATCACACATGTTACACGTCCAGGCATGCACGGGTTGTGCGTATCAACATTTAGGTATTATTATGCATGTGTACACATAACTAGTTAGAAGCGTATACCAATTTCTTTTCTATCACCAAAAAATCTACCAAGGAAATCTATTTGGAGAAAATATAGTAACTCAACGGCTGTTTCCAAGAGATGATATATTCTCCTACGTAAAAAATAGTATTATAACAAAAGCAACAATTCAAGGTATTTTTGTTCCTTTTTTACCCTATTTCAGCTGAAAAGAACTTGAAATGAGTTAAAGGAAAAAAGATGGACAGTTTTTCTTGGTAGTTTGTTTTTCCCACTTCAGGGCATAAAATCAATCCAATCAAAAACCCATTCTCCTCCTCCTTCTCTCTCTCTCTGTCTCTCAAATTCGTAGATGAAAAAGTAGTATGAAATAAAGTCTTCCGCTGCGCTGCTACGTTGCACTCATCATCATCATCCTCCTCACTTTGAGTTCCTCCTCAGTTTTCACCTCCTGCCTCTCTACTTACGGTTGGCTTTTTAACAAAAATCGACGAAGGCCGAAGTTACGAGCGCGTATTACTACGCACCTATTATATCCATACGTACCAATTTATATATATGCACATGTACAGTTGTCTTTTATAGCTTATCTGTCGAATGAAAAGTTATTCAAGGAAAAAATGAAGTAGAAAGAAGAAAAAACCAACAATTTTTGAGATGTGTGTGTGTGTGATGCAACATTTTTTGGGATGGGTCAATCATTTCTTGATGGAAATTCAATTTCATGTTGAACAACAACAGCACAAGAAGAACAACCCTTAATTCAAGGTAAGAGTAGTGTCATGTGGAGTACAACAAAGTATAAAAATTGTTGAGTTTTCTGTGTGAGAGAGGAGGCCCATAAAAAGTTCATCCTCATCAGCATCACCATCATCATCATCCTCACAAAAGCTTACAGATGAACTGAATGGAAAATTATTGAATCGAACAGAAGTTGTAGAAGGCGAGAAGGAATGGCAATATGTGAAGACGATGATGATGATGATGCCAGCTTGCTAAACAGGTAGGTAGGTTATGAAGTCCATAAAAGTAAAAAAGAGTCAATACAAAAATCCTACCTACCTGGTTAACAACCAACCCATCCACAATACAACAATGCGTAATATATTACTATTTTGATTGAAGAGCGCGCGCATTACAAAAAAAACTGTGGTAATAATTATCCTTGTTCGTCAACTGCTGCAGCTTTAAACACCACACGACCAAAATGATTCAATTATTATTACAGCGTTATTCTCATCAGGATTTTCGTTTTGACTCTCCACGACAACACAAATAAGCATGCAAGCATGTAGGTACAGCAGCAACATAACAAGAAGAAAATATACAACCAAGCAGAATAGATGATTGAATATTTTTTTTATAAAAAAGTGAATAGCGTAAACGTATTAATTACAAGAAAATATATGTTTATAAATAAATTGGCAAACAAGTTAGTGAAGTCAAAAAAGCGACATGACACCACACACGACAATTATAAACTCGTATAATATGTTTTTTATAAATTAAAAGAAACAGAAGTACCTCCTACACACACATACATTAATCATTTTATTTATTTTTTTCAACGTTCATAATTAATTTTGTTAGGATAGCAAGAAAAAAAAATTAGTGGAATTAGCTTTTTTTTGCAAAAAAATAATTAGATTGGAACTGACAACTTAAAAATAGCTTGAAATGGGCGATTAGTATAATTTCATGTTTAAAAAAAACTTGTACTGAGGTTGAAATCATTAATGTCAATATTGTAAAATTTTGAATCATCGCCAAAACAAAAGTGAAAAATGAATGAATGGATTAATTAATTTAATTAAGAAGTATGTGCATATTTATTTTATTTGATATTATATAGTTTTTGGTTTACTTGTTGCCAAAACTGAGCAAGGAGGAAGATTCTTTCTTTTTTGAGTATCCAATCGACAGGTGGTGGTGGCGATGGAGTGGTAGCTTGTGATGGTAATGTTGGAGGGTTAGGTGAAGAAGCTAGTGGTGGTAGTGGTGGAGGTGCAGGCGGTGGAGGAGGTGGTGAAGCAGCCAGCGATGAAGAGGACAATGATTCCATAGGCAGCAAACAATGATAGTCTATTCCTAGGGTCTTCAGATTCTTATGGCCGTACATTGAACAGTAGGTTGAATTATTAGATCGTTTGGCGTACGTGGGTAAAATATTTTGTTTATTTTTAGCATATAAGATAATATAGTACAGTAGCAACCAGTGGAATAGATTACATGTTATTTAGTTTATTGTTTGTGATAGAGCAGTAGAAGTTGAATTTTAATAAGTAGAAATGCGGGATGATCATGAAGAGTATAAATAGAACTTAGAGTGTTTTTTTTTAGAAATTGGCGACGGCGTTTTATGTGTTTTTGGTTTTGTCAAAAGCTGCTTGATTTTTTTTGTTTCTTTCGTATTGTTTTTTTAACTCACACAGTCCACTGAATTGTTGTCGCCTTTTCCATTCTCCTCCTGAAGAGAGGAAGATGACGAGGATGACGATGAGATCGAGCTTTCTTGTGAATTTTCTCTGGTGGGTGATGAAGATAATCCAGTGTCTACATCTGTTACAAGGGAGTCTTCTGTGCTGGCGGTGGACGCTGTAATGTTGAGAGCGGTACTGCTGCTACTTGTACTGTTATTACTGGACGTGCTCGTACTGTCACTTGCCGTAGAGGCTATACCAATGTCACTTTTTGAAAATACCTTACAGCTTCCAGTAGTCATTTCCATAATCATCATCTTTCTCTAGTTGGTGCAATGCTCCTCTTCTTTTCAATTGAGCGATAGTAGTAGTCCTGCATCAAGACGGAGGTTAAGGATGATGATCACTGTTGAAGGTTACGAGTTGGTGGTTCAATTGTCGCCGAATAAAGTGACTGACTACATGATACATATCGGAGTCACAGACAATGCAGACAGGACATGAAAGAAAAAATAAGGTTTCGTTTTGTGTGAAACAAAATACATAATTTAACAAATAAACAGAGCAGGAGTAACAGCTAAAAATTAAAAATGGGATGCATTCTTAATAATCACATATGGAAAATGTTTTTATTAGCTTCATTGTACTCATTAAATATTTAACAATTTAGGAAATTAAATTAGTGGTGGCCCATCAATTTTTCATTCCACCTTTACAATAATACCTAATACGTATTAGCACGAATTAATATGGAATCAAGGAGGAAAAAACTAATGAATTAATCCTACATGTGCATAACCAACACTACTAAAGCCAATAAATTAAGAAATGCAGTTCTGAGCTCTAGCCTTAACATCTACACATTACACATTACATACAAAAATAAATACCTGATTTTAAAGAACGGCATTATAGCAGCAACGGTGAATTTAATCAATTTTGGATTTTTGCAATAATTTCTACCACAGTGGTTACAGTCGTAAACCCATATAATGTTGGATGAAATTAATCTTCCTCACAAATCAATCACAGTCATTTGCCGAAAAACCTTGTATAAAGCAAATATTTGCTGAAACTATTTCAATCAAGCTATATAATGATGCAAGAGACTCACAGTGAGCCGTGTTGTGTATCACTGTGTGCATGGCAATAATAAGGCAGCTGGATAACTGAAAGCACAAGATAAAATTTTATGCCATGCACTATTTTTGTAATAAAAGTGGCCTGATTCTCCTCTCAGCTAATCGGCATTCACATCATCAATGTCAATTAAAATTGGCAGCAAGACATAAATTGTAAGACTTTTTTTTTACTTAAAATAACTTTTCCACTTAATCAATCAATATCAGAAAGGGAAATCAAAAGTTGTATGCCATTAAAATTGGTCAACACTCCAGTAGTATTACCGAATGCATTGGCTTATATGCCATAAAATCATAGTAATATATACAAAAAGGGCAGATCCAGCGTTGCAATGACAATTTTTACAAAAGGTATAATGATGTACACACACGAAACATTCAAGACACATTTTTTTCTAATCCGTCCAGCAACTTCAATGAAATTCATGTATGTATGTGTGTGTGTGTGCGTGTGTTTGAATTTTTGCATTTATGCGTACACAGAACGACGAACAAATGCACACTCCTTACATCCATTCAATGTCAACTAATTTAATACGTATTTTATTAAAAGGATGATGATAATGACGATGATGATTAAGACGATCGAATTGAATGTCCCTGTGAGTGATTTTGATCACTATCCCTCTTCTCTTCTTTGACTCTTGCTTAATCAATCGAATAAATTAGATGTAAGAAAGTAAACGCAAACACACTAGGTATGAGTAGCATGTTTACGAGGACGAGAGGATGACGATGCTGTGGTTGTTGAAAAGCTTACACAGTGAATTTAACAAAATCGGAGGAGAGAGTGCAATAAAATTGCTCCTGTTCCTTTTTGCCACTGCCGTCAATAAATAAATACTACCACAAGGTTGTTAGATTAGTATTGTGTAAGCAAGCGAGCAAAAAAATGTGGACAACTTCTACTATAAGTACAAGTATGGAGTATCACCAATCAGCAAGAACTACAGAACTGACAAGATTCAGTGGCAAATCATAATTTTTTTGTTATTTAGCAGCAATAATCAAGTATGCAGCAGCAGCAGTCCTGGTGAGAGAGCACACTTTTACATACGATAAAAATAATAATAATAATAGTAATAATAATAGAAGTAGTAATATGACAAGCAACATGGGATGAGAAGGATTGGTGTGATTACGACCTTAATGAAAAGATGCGTTTATTAGTGGGAGTCTCCCATTTTTTCCGTGTAGTTAGCCTCTTTCAATCTCTCTCACAGCTAATCAACAAGTCCATCATATTTTATCACCAATAATAATAATAATAATGACTGGCAATTAGAATTTCGAAACCAATGATGATTTATTAAAATTGAAAAATAAGGAAAATGACACGACGGATCCCGCAGCATCGTGATGCAGTGCAGAGAGATCTATGGTATTATGGCCCCTCTTTGACTGTTTGTACAGTTTGAATGACTGATGATGACGACGATGTGTTAGTTTTTGATAGTAACTTGTTTTACACGATACGATACACATCATCATTCATTGCAAATGGTGAACTGAACATAAACTTTACTTGCAGTGAGCTTTCAAGCCGAGGCTAAGAAAAGAAATGAATTCAGTCAATAACAATGATGTTGTGATGATGACGATGATATGATGATAATGAACATAATAATTATACTTAATAATGATGGATACTGTATATTATATGAATCCGTTCCGTGATAATATTCCGTAGCTACCAGTACTCGGCAAGTAATGCTTTAATTATGTTTGTCTGTTTGTCTGCGCATCAGTTCTGATTTCACGTACGTTCGATATATTTTTTTCGGCTCACTGCTTAAAACCTATCGATTTCTAGTAAAATCGGTCAAGCTTCCAGACGGGGAAGGGGGGAACTACATTACATAAAATGTATTGTGGCTGTTTATTTCAAAGGACTTATCCAGTTAAGCATGAATACATTATATTCATTCAGCTACGTTATAACACTCGCAGTTACGGCGAGTAAATTATTATATCATATTATATATATGCTTGCACTCGCGTGTGCGCCAGTGAAAAATACTAATAAATTTCTATCAATGTTTATTTCCCTGTCGTCAGAAAGAAATAAAATATTATCCTTCTTTAGTTTGTGGTGGTTGGTAACAGCAGAGAATTATTGCCCAGTTTAGTTTCCCTGTTAATCAATTGAAAAATGAGAGCATATTTATTATTATTACCATTATTTCACTGATACTTTTCCCTCTCTCCATCATCATCTTTTACAAGTGACCACTTCTGAAAGAGTGTGTGTGTGTATATATAATACAATATATATTACAAACTGTTGTGATAGAGAAAATGATTTTTCCTTATTTTGATCCGCCGTCTCTCTACCAGCATTCCCTTTTCTTTGCAAGAAGCCTGCCTGTCTCTCCTCTCTCAGTGGAGTAGACCCACTTTTTGCCGCATATTTACACAACAATCACAGCAACTCGCCATGACTCATAATATGTCTATGGCGAGGCAACTTAAACAATCCTGGTCGGTCAACTAGACTTGCTCGTTTGAGACGAATTTTTCCAATAGAGGCTGTTTAAAATCAATAAATATATATAACCAGTAAACCATCGTTGTCATTTCTGTCCCTAACATTTACTGCTCCTCTCTGCCATCATCGTCAACAAAAACAACCTAACTCACTCACTCCCTACTTCGTACTCAATTTCACAGCTTCAGTCAGGGATTCATTATTGCCATCATGGTCAAAAAATGTAGTGGAAGAGATGGTGTGGCAAAGCGATGATGATGCGTCGTCATCATGATCATCATCGTTATTATCAGCATCCAGGCTCGTAAATATGTATTGAGCCATGTAATATGGGATTTTTATTCGGTCTTCTGCTGTCCATCCTATTTTATTGCTACCACTCACAAAGCAATCATTATCATCATCCTCATCATCACCGTTTCATTCCGATACACACACACACACACACACACACACACACGAGTTGTATTAGTAGCCAAACAGTGTGCGGCAGGAAAAAAAAGCACAAGGCGTTCTCAGGGTTTTAGTTTGATTACGCTTATATAACTACGCTATTATGCATCTCTGATACAATAGAGGACAAATACACTTTATTTACGGGGTTAAATGCAAAAAAAACGCTTGATTTTTCTACTTACACTTCAAAAAATAGTTGATGATGTTGATGTCAACAGAAATGAGCAGAAGAGGAACGATTTAATGCGAGTGTCCTCTAAATACAAATAAAAGTGCACACTCCATCGAGGATTAAGATGCAAAAACACTACTTCATTGGTCTATAGTTAGCTTTACGATTTTTTGGCCTATCGCTACGTGTGAGAGTGTGTGTGTTCCATCATTATTACTCCTTTTATCGGTTTTTTCTCTCACTGCGAGTATGCCTTGTCCAAAAAGAGCTTCTTAATTTGTACAGCTTATAAAATAGAGAATGATGACGTCGGCGATTACGACAAAATTTTATGCCTTAGAGAGTCTGTTCGGAATTTAACTCTCAATTTCATCTTGTACCGTCATTAATTCTCTGCAGAATTGGTTTGTTAAACAAAACATTCCAACGCCACACAAGGTCCTATAGAATAGGAGTGGAAATTTTAAATTCCGTTGTCGTAATGCAGATGATGGAGTCATAAAAAGCAGTAATAAAATCGACCTATCGGCTTTTAACACTCGCCACACACACACACACACACACGGGAGGATTAACACGTTTCTGTATTCTTATGCTCACTGTACTGTTGACTTTTTGATTATTTCCACTGTACTGCAAGCCATAATGTTATTTCTGTGTGGGTATGGGGGTATGCAAGCACTCCGTCTACTGGAATTATATAATTTATAAGTCTTTTTTCACCTAAGCCATCGTTTAACAGGCGCGCTGGCAGGGAGACATGTACAACACAACGTGTGTGTTTTTTTTGTTAGATATCAGTACTGAATGCATTGCATTCTGTTAAATGTCGATATATCACTTGATCCTTGCTTAATCCTTTTACCTCTGTGTGTGCTCTCACTCTGCTCGCTGACGAAGTTCTAAATCTGGTTGTATGGAGTATGGGCCATTACCTCAGTATTACATTATGCCTGTTTAAAAATATCAAGTACATCAAGACATGTCTCTCGTGTAGTGATCATCGCATCGTGATTCCAATCATTGTCATCATCATTGTTGCTGTTCGCGTACTACTGTGTCATCATCATCGTCGTCGTCGTCGTCGTCATGTCATTCTCACTTTTTTTGCTGTTGTAAATTTCAAACAGTATTTTATTTTGCGTTGATAATAATGAAACCATTGACCATTGCATGTGGAGATGCTGTTGTGACATCGATACACAACCCCGGAATGTGATTTCGATTTCTAAACTTTCCTTTATGACGGCAGCGGCAGTCACTTTTTTTTTATCGCGTTGGGTTGTAGCCAGAGCTCTGTTCAGTACGGTTATAACCTTGCTTTGTATTAATGCAAAAGCTGGATTATAAATCAAAATGTGGTTGGTCATTCTCACCAACACTGTGTATCGGTAACTGCTTCAATTTAACTGTTACGGCCCATGTTTGAGTACACTTATACGGGAGGGAGCACGAGCGCAAAGAAAAAATGATGATTTAAAAGTTTGATGTGATTGCACAATAACAACGAAAACAAAACTCATGATGGTATTATTGACTAGCAATAATGAAATGTTTTCATCATACCTACCCCAAACAACAATGTGGCATGTATGAAACTCCTATCGTTATTGTTATGTAGCCATTATTGCAATGATGTGTTTCTGATTGTTCATGCTGTAAAGGATTGCAAGCGCAGTAGCGGAAAGAGGATCGTACATGCTAGATAAGCCATTTTTGAAATGATTCCAGCTACCTCCCATAATGCAATGCATTGAATGATAATGCCGATAGTGATGATGTTGTACGTTAAGTCGTAATTTTACAACTATTTTTTCCTATCTACATTTTACTGGATTTATGTTGGTGTTCCTTTTTAACGGGTGGACTCGATACAAATACAAAAGAACCGTGAAGTGCCACAAGAAAAAGTTTTCGCTGGTGATCATCGATTTATTGCCCTACAGTTTGTAGTTTTGGATGGGGCTTGCTTACGATTATTATTTCTACACGACAGGATACTAACATCATTTTTATACTCCTCCTCTCACTTACTGCATGTGATATCACCTTTGCATGCATTTTTAAGATAAGGAACTTTTCCGACCATTTAAAAAGTGCATTTGTGTTTGATAACAAAGTTAATAAATTTTGATGAAGTTACTGTCAACATTTAAATGTAGACATTGTTTTTTATGTATGCACAGACTGTTTAAACATAGTGGCTCAAAATTTAAACTACTGAAGCCAGTAAGGTTTTAATTAAGTCAGCAACGAAGTTCAAAAAATTTACGAACACAAAAATCGACATCCATATTTAAACGCGTTTGATTAGAAAAGCATATTTTTTTACAATTGTTATCTTGCAAATCTTTAAAGCCTTTGAAACCTCGGTAAAGTCACATATCTTCTACCTCCATGTAATCATTACCACAAGAGAGCAAGGAGCAGCATCGCTACTACAAAACAACAGCAATGCTACCAGTTCAGGTACCATCACCACCGCCAAAAAAAATAACTGGTTTTTTGTTTCATTCTTGATTACAACATGAATTTTATGCAGCACCGACAAAACTCGTAGCAGTACTACTGCCATAGCCTGTAGTGGTATTTGTTGGTATGGATTTGTGTGTGTGTGTGCAACTTTCAGGTTCCAATTATTTATTTCACATGTTAAATTGCAATATTCGTAAGCATTAGCCATTTTGATGATAATGAGGCTGATACCTTTTTGAAAAAAACTAGTGTAACAACGACATCACAGAGGCATTTTAATCTCAAACTGTTTCCCTTGTAAGTTCAAATTTTTTGGTGAGCAAGAGCGAAAGAGATAAGTGCAGTTGGAATGGAAAGGAGGGCGGTATAGAAAAGACGCGCATCCACACCATCAACAGCAGCACCCCGTCAATGCCTTCAACTTTTGAAACGTGCGTTTTATTTTTCCAAGTGACAACAACATTCCATTCAGCCATGTAAATAATAGGATAAAATATACAAAATGACATAATATTGTTATGTTGGACATACACATTGTACATGTCCTCTATAAAAGAGCAGACAGACAGGTAAGCATGCTTGTAATATGTAAACTGGAATTCTTTTCATATTGCCGATAGATTAGCCATATCGCCGACATTGACAAGGATTACAAACGCGCGCACACACACACATACACACTCAAGCACAAACACGCTCACAAAAGGAGAAAATATGGTATCAGTTTAGCCCACTACTTTTTATGTCACTCTGTTAGCAGCATTCTTACTACAAGCTTCCTAGAAAAAAATGGTTGGACATTGACAAAACGATCATCATCGACAGACGGAATGAACGCAAGTGAGCAAAAGTCAAGTAGGCATGCACATGTACATATTTACATTTTTACATGTAGTTTTATATATTTTACACACATAATGTTATCATCGTACTCCTAGGAATTTATCTTTTATGGGTAAGCAAATAGTACACAAAGTTACACATTTTAGTAACAAGCAATATGAAAATATTTATTGGATCTAGGCCGGCTGTGAGGAGTCATAGTGGCTAGAGAGAGAGAGAGAGAGAGAGATGCGGATACATTTTTTTGTTTTTTTATATTTTAATAATCCGTTTCTCACTCTGACTGACACCACACATACATTACTAGAAAGAAACACACCGTCACTGCAACTTAAACAAAAATACGACCAGCAGAAGTATAGAAGCGGCAGTATCGATAGTGGGTCTAGTAGGAAGGAATGAGTAGTAGAACAAAACAGCGCTTAATGCATCTGTCTGCCTGCGCGGTTTTGTTCTCTCTCGATTATTGCTGTTATTAAAGCTCACTTCTCCGATAAATAATAGAAGAATTAGAACGATCACCGACATCACTAATATTGCCAGACCAATATAGCCACAGCAGAAAAAAAAGTAATCATGGTTTTTGTCGAGAGCGCTACTATTAATGCTACTACTACCACTACTACTGTTGTTGCTGCTGTTGCCGCCGCCGTCGAGGATAAAATTATTTCCAATGCCAAAATTTCAGTGGTAACAAAGAACACGACATCATATAATGCAAGTAATAAATAATGTCATAGTCGTACACATATTACTTAACAATACCATTTTTGCTACTCTCTTACAACTACACAGCATCACCTCCTGTCTACCACCGCATTTTACAGTCCACAGGCTACCAGAGAGATTCTAGGGGTGGTTGTGTGTAGGAAGTATCGGTTATAAGGAAAATTTGAACAAGCTGTGGCTCTTCATCTGTTCTACTCGTAGTACAAGTACCACTGCTGTTGTTGTTTTCGGAGAAACATTTTACAATATCAAACCGTCGAAATCAAATTGTTATTGTGTGTCAGACTAATTCCTTTTTCTGTAACAACTACCCGAAAAACAAAAGCACAAGGCAAAAAAAACCGTCTCCCTGGCGTTCCACAAGGGAAGGGAGATGGAGGCAGTGGGTATGTATATAGGTATTTATGTATTTTTCATAGGGACGAGGATGATAGTAGTAGAAGTTGTTGTATTTTTAGTAGTAGCGGTTGTGCCAGCATGAGGAAAAACCGATTACAATCTCCTGGTAATGTAATGAGGCTGATGTTGATGATGATGATATTTGTGATCCTCCAGGAACCAAAAAGCTGGAAATCATTAAACGTGTCCAGAGTTTTATCCAGAGAGGCAAAACCACTAACATCATCAACAACATCATCATCGTCGCCCAAAACTCAACACTCTCTAATACAACCACCGCTACCACCACCTCCACCACCAGCAAGAACTAAATGCTTTGCCACCTCCAAAAGCTCCTACCAAAAGTCTAGCTTTCCATTGTCCTCCCACCCCTACTAGTACCACTGCACCGTCCTCATTATTATTACTATCCACAGCTACTCCCAAAGTCAATAGTGTACATCATATGGATGAAATGCTTCTCTATGCTCCAGCCTGTGATTTGGAGTTTCTAATTCTGCAATTTGGAAAACGGAGAGAAGGAGTGAGGGTGAGAGCTGCTGATATTGCACTGTAAAATTAACATTTAAAATGACTGCTAAGAATTACAAAATTTTCCCTATCAGGAAACTCGAATGAATTTCTATTTACTATTTTATCAGTATACCTACTGCACACAGAGAGAAGCAGGAATATCATCTCATCAACTTCACCACCACCAGCAGCCTCCGCGCTACAACTACGCTCGCTACAAAACTGCGATTAGCCTTTTGCCAAAATATTTCCACAGTCAGCAAACGACGCGACATATTATTTGAAAGGTTACAAGATCACGGTGATGCACAAGATGACGATGACGATGATAATCCACGTACTTATTCACACTGCTCCTCAGTCACTCATAAAAATTCATACATGCTTAAATAAATGAAAGCGTGATAGCAACGGCATTAGTCAGTATCAGTAGTAAAGAGAGAGAGAGAACAGCAGTCTATTCTGCTTACTCATATTTGTACCAGAAAGGGGGGAAGGGGAAAGAGAGAAGCCGGCTTTTCCTATACGGTAGCATATCAACATTAAGCAAAACTGTATATACTCAATTTTCCTACTCTGCCTCGCAATCTCTCACGCTATGTTATGTTGTCGTCGGCACTATCATCATCAGCCACAGCAGCAGCATCATGATCATCATCGTCGTTTGCGGTGATATGAATGTAACATGTGCAAATGTCACATGTGTCCCGGTTCACTTGCACAACTGAAGCCAAAATAAACGCTATTAAGAGGGAAGCGTCTTTAAAAATTCCTTAAAATAAAATAGCACGCAAAACATGCACACTTTATCTATGTTACAGAGAATGACATCGGCATCGTGATTATCCGCTTCACCAGGGCACTACTGCTGTGCGATTTGCTAAGACGTTTGTACACAAATGTGGCACATCATGACTCTCTCATTCTCTCGCTTTTTGCAATGCAGTGCAATTTTTAATGGATTTTCATGGAAGAAATAAATGAAGCATATATTACTGAAAACGCAATACGGATTTGTGTCAGCGAATCTATTTGATAAGCCACTTCTGCTTATGCCAGAATGTATTTTGAAAGGCATTTTATGAGTGGATCGTAATTTGACTACAAAGTCAACGGATCACCGTTTTTTTCTCTCGCAAAGAGGGTATCCCACTCTCCAACAAACAATCAGTCAAAAAAATGTGTAACTAAACAAATAATACGTGCTTCTCTTGTCAACTATGAACAGGAGACTCTCCCTGTCGAGAAAAAAAATCAGGACAAGAAAAAGAGGAGGAAGGGTGGCAAAGTAACACAAAACATTAGGATGACAGGGTGGCACCCACTCATTTTTCGGGAAACGAACAAATAGGCAGACACACTGGAGTCACCCTCAAGTTACACAAACCAAAACAGTGGCACTCCAGTGAAAAAATCATTAAAAGCGTGTAATACATTGAGAATAAGGGATAATGTATTCCATGAAAGAAAAAAAAAACAGTGAAAGCAATTTGGTTTGAGGACTGATTAGGGAAAAAGAATGTCAGTATTTTTCATCATATAATACATCTTTCAACAACGACATCAACAGCTAATGACCTTTCCCGCCTCTCTTTCTCACTCACTCAAAATAAACAAACAAAAAAACTAGGTTTAAAGACACTAAACAGGACGGAGGTTGTTGGTGCAGTTTGTGCAACAGCGGCAAACGGTTAGAGGAAAGAGAAAAAAGAAGTTAGAAAAAACCGAGTCAACAGAAGTAATAGTGATAAGTAATACTGTGGGACGGTAAACCTACAAACTGAATGAGTGACATGAAACAAAGCAAAGTTATCAGTGACAGATGAAATGAAAATTGAAAAGAGATGAGAGAAGGAAGGAAATAGAAAAAGAAATTGTCTTTCTACTCTAGATCCTGTGTTTTCAATGCTTCCAGCAACAAGAAAGAGACGAAGATGAAACGAACAGATTGACTAAAAAATCCTGAGAATGATGGCATATATGGATTATTGCAATAATGAATATAAAAGGAAGACTGGATACGTCGTTGTAGAAAGAGTGACGATAAGACAGATGAAAATGAAAAGCATGAAAGGGAAAGTTAAAAGTTTTTTTCTGTCGTTTCATAGTTTCAATCTGCGAAACAAGGCCTCCTTTACGTAAGTAGGTGTGGGATAATGCCTTGTTTACTTGCCTGGGAAAAAAGAGAAGTCTCGCGAAGATGATTTTTATAACAAAGAAAGAGTTCCGAGTGGAAGGGGAAAGTGAGCAGAAAATTTTTGTAATTTACGCAACGAAAGATACGGTTAACTAGGGGGAAACGGCGGATTTTTTTTGTAAAGGTGAGATATATCAATAATGTGGGCGCTGAGGGTTTTTTACAAGGGAAATTCGTGTTTTATTTGTTCCCTGGAAATGCTCAAACATTCTGATATGAGAATCGTCGTTTTCGAAGGGAGTAAAACCCTGATATATGGAGCTCTTAAGTGAACAAGTGGCAGGACAGCCCTCACTGGGGGAATGTGAGGCACGGTTGTATCTACCAGCACTAGGAAACAAGCGGAGCAGACAGGCAGGTAGGTACTGGGAAGCCGATATCGTATATAGGTATATTGACAGCGCTGCTGAAAAATGCTGACGCTTGCCAACAGCCACTCATGTGAAAACCGACTAATAACGAAGCTGTACATACTAGCTGTCCTCTCGTTCCTTGTCTACTTTACTCATTAGTCTGCACTGAACCGAAATGCTGAAATTTGAAAAATTTGACAGTGTGTAACAATGCAGCAATCTGATACTTTATGTGATATATTTCAAAAAGACAATGGTGACTCACAGCAGCAGCAGAGTTGAAGAACCAAAGTGATTTAAAGTTCTTTCTGCTTTAGTATAGGGAGCGAGAGCTCTCGTAATAAAAACTACACGGAATGTATTGAGTGAATGTGAAAAAGTGAGATAGAGCCACTGTTCCTCTCGCACGACTCGTGTGAGTATGCCACGCTATAATATACGCAGGGAAGCGAGCAAGTTCTCTCTGCTTGTTGCTACACATCATCATCAACACATCATATAGTGTGTGCTTGTGCTAGACTACTGCCGCTGCTGCTGCTGCTGCTTGCAACGAAGAAACATTTCTTATGCATAGGTTAGGTAGGTTTTTTGACATTGCTTCACATTTTACGGGCATTCAATAAACGCAGCTGTACAGATTCGTGCTGGGAGCTCTCTGCTACTTCACAGAGAGACGGAACGGAGGTAAGCGAGCGAGGCACGCACACACCATACCAAAATCACTACCACCACCCTTAGTAAGTTTGGCAGGATATTTTCCAATAACTTGGCTCGTTTCCTGGGGGAAATTGGAACAAAATCCACTGGAGACTGGAGTTATACCGTAGGAAATTGGGAATTGTCGCTGGATCTTGATGAGGATATGGTAAACACGGAGAAGTGAACGATTTCACCCCCAAAGTGAAAAAGCACCAGCACGCAAAGCTGTTTGCTCCCTATACACACACACACCATGCAGTTGCTGGCAACTAGCTTCATCGTTCAACACCACCACCATCCAGAATCCAATGCAAAATGCAATAGTAACCAATATGCTGGATTTTATGTATCAAATCACTCCTCTGTGAGAAGAAATCGATCAGTTTCATCATGTCTAAAGTTTCCCCGGTTGGTTAGCATACCGAGACAAGCAATACTGTCAAGCTCATGTATGTATGAAAGAAATGCTTCCCTTTCTTGAGGGTATCAAAACTCAAAAATGCCAATATCATACCAATGAAGAGTTTTACTTACTGGTTGTTTGCTATTGGAATTTTTTTTGAGAAATTCTAAAATATTTTTTACTATCAACGTGCATGCACTGTTTATGTAGTTTACAGACGCTAAGTTTACAAAGGAAAGGTGTAAAACAGGGCCAACATTACATACATTTACAAAAAAATAAATACAATAATGTATATTTTGTCAAAATTGTAACTCACCACAAATTATGTCAACGGTATTGTTTAAAAAATATGATATTAATTTCGGTGTAGCAGAGAAATGTCTATCAATTGTTCACAAATCTGTTTTTGTCCAAATCACATATATGTGTGTTCTTCTTCCCTGCACGATTATTTATTTGAACAATGCAACATGCTGATTACAAAGAATGTTTAGCACAGTTACTCATTCCCGGTCTTGTTCTCACTGTAATTCACTAAGTAAACGGAAACACTGTGTCACTTGCTAAATAATGGTAATGGTGACAGCGAGAAACAACACTGCGACAAAACTAAATTATACAATGATAATTGTAATTATATATGTCGTGCTGAGGGAGATAGTAATAATGCTGAAAATTGATTTGAGAAGTCAAGCCAAAGTAATACTATATTTGCCTAAATGTCGTCACCACCTATTTTGCTTAAAAATTTCAGAGGTCTACACCAAAGTAGTTAGTCAACAGTCACAAAATACTTTATATTTTAGCAATAATACTTGCAACGATGGCGCGGTAATACAATGACAACGGCAGTTTATTGTTCGTTTATTTTGTCAAAAGTATTTATTCATTTGTTCAGTCACAATCACCACTTTCGTTTTTTTGTCAATTTTTCTCAAAGGTTGACACGATAATGATGTTGATACTGACAAGATGGTGGTGACAACTCCACCTGAACAACTTTCATTCGTCGGTGATTATTATGGTCGCAGTGATTACGACTATTATTATTATTTTTACTATTAAAACTTTTATTGTCACTGTAACAATCGAAATAGATTTCGTTGCCGACAATCAAATTATTATTATTGTTGCGACTGTTGTTGTTGTTGGTGCTGCTGTTGTTGTTGGTGTATTCACTGGTGCTGCATTTAAAATTTGGAGTCCCTTGTTCTTGTTGCTGATTCACGTAAGACGTTCTGATAAAAAGTGTAATACTAGGAACGGGTGCGTGATTGATTTGCATGACTTTTTTATGTTGCAATCAACTAAACAAATAACAGCAGCACTGCGCGAATGAAGTAACGTTTAGTAATAATAATAATAATAATAATTTAACAATCGGATACAAAAACATACATTCATACCGTACTAGACCTATATAACTAGATTCACCGTGTAATAATAATTATGTTAATCTAGTAGCAGTAGTGATAATACTCTTTTTTGCGTATACATGATTCTTGGTAAGTTAATGCTGTCACAAAAGTCTGAACTGTTTATTTTTTTTCAATTTTCATCATTTAATCCGTTCCCTTTCTTTCGCATATCAAGTAAGAGTACAAACACGTATGTCTACACTGAATAATGGTAAGTGTTCAACTAACAAACTCATTCATCACTTGCAACAGTTAAAAATCTTTTTATACTAAAGGATCGCTCAAATCACCCTCTTCTAGACAGTGATTTAATTCTGCTGCTGTTTTCTTTCTACTGATGTGCTCCTTCTTCTACACAAAACCAAATACAGAGAGAAGAAAAACGGAATTAAATTAATAAGTGCATAAACGGTTGTAATACGTAAGAAACGGTACGTGCGTGGAGAGAGCACGTATGTTATATTTTTACTGGATAACCATTCCCTCTTTTGCACATTACTCAACGGCAATACTCTTTTTTGCCTTGGTATCTGCCTGACTTGTGTATTTCCTTAGCTTTCAAAATCTTATTAAAAATAGCCTAATACATATTCTTCGTAGCTCTCAGAAAAAATAATTCACGGTTGCCTGCTTGTTTCTCTTCCTCAAATAAAGTTTTCTTGGTTCTGGATATTTCGTGTTGTACGTGGTCATGCGAGATGATGATGATCGTAATAGGTAAAGCTAATAATAACAACGAAAACTGCAACAATAACAAAATAAGTTAACATGGTAATTGCTAATGTGCTACCCCTACTACTACTACTCCTGCTACACATTTTTTTGACAGACCAATTTTCCATCCACGTTCCCTCAACAATAATAGCGTTGCATACTTAATTATTCTTCCCAGGCATACGCGTATACACGTTTCTTGCTTACTTGCTCCTGTCGTGGAGTTTATTCAGTGGTTATTTACTGAGTAATTAAAACGAGCAGGAAAATACGTTTGAAAATATACAGCCGAGGAGGATGATGATGATCACTTGACTAACTTAATCAACCATCCAGTGCAAAATACATCATCATCGCTATCATCGTCATTTTAGCAAAAGTTATACTTTTTGCACTTCTCATCAGACTAATTATTGATGGCTGAATGAAGAATAACAAAAAAGACGCACAGACCGACACATTATTTTTATGAATGTGTGTGTGTGTGTGTACTCACTTACTTACTGCCGCACCGACGTACGTAAATAAAGCGTACACACATGTACGTACGTACCATGTACCACCACCAAAGCAACAAACCTGAACCAGAACTACTCAACTTTTTGATTAGGGATATATTACGATCTCACAAGTGTATGTGCGTCTCTGTGCACAAAAAATATGAACAACTTATTATTTATGTAAAAATAAAAGAGTACTGCAAAAATGTTTATATTTTTACAGAAATCCCCTTTTCCCATATTATTCCTCTGTGAATTTCTTCCTTTAGAGGCAGAAGCACTGCAGCAACAACCACACAATAAATAAATATAACAGCAGCAGTGCGATTAGTCACTATTATTCAACTATTCAAGGAGATATGATATTTTTTACCACAGATTTCACGTTATTTCTTTATTATTGGCTATCCTAACTGCACCATCAAGCCACCGTGTGGCCGTGGAGGAAGCTGGGGATCAATATAATATGTACCATGAAAAATTATATAAGTTTTTTTTTAGTTTCACTTGACTAGTTAGTTCTCTGATTCTCCTTCTATCTACGTTTAACTTTTGTTGTCTGAGTGTGAGCGCTGCACGCACACTACCATTTGTAATCTACCTTACTAAAGTTTACGGGGAGATAACGGAAGAAATTTGCACTTTGTTACAGGGAAACTGCACCTCTTTTCTTGTCTTATTTCAGACATTTCTGCGTGTTTCACACGATCTTCCTCCCGAGTAAAAATTAACTTACGTCCAAAGTGCATTTTCCTATTGCATTTCCCTCGATAATAATAGAGACGCACACATACACATGAACAACAACGTACATGGTAATTTTGTGGAATGTTTTAAAATTTAAGTATACATGTTCCATTAAACGTCTCTCTCTCTCTCACCCTCTGTATCAGTGTGTGTGCCTATGTTTGTATGTGTGTGGCTTTGGGAGTAGAAAGATAATTGAGAATAATTAATCCCCTTTCCATGATCAATAGTAATCCTCTTCTCGACGAAATGGATAAATTGTCAATAATTTTTGTAGATATCGCATGGTCAGGTCATCTATTGTTATTTTCATACACACGAAAATAAAAAATGAATGGATTTATTGGCTGATCATGATGGTGGTGGTCGTCGGTCGGTTTATGTACTCTCTCTGATCAATAAATCCTTTTATGATTACAACAAAACGGACACATGTAACCGATGATCACGACGACCGACCACGATATACTCATGCAACGAATAGGTTACGTACCAAATAAATTCTACATGAATTTATGATTTGAACCAAGTGGATTACTAATTATCAGTTTTCCGTGCTCCGCTCAAATTTCCATTTGTTTTCTCCATAACTATCTTAAGTCATAATCACCATAAATCATTTTTTTCCACACGGTGAAATAATCAAAACAGCGTTTTTAAAGCAGAATAATGCTACCTGCACTTTACGTGGTTTGTGGACAAACTAAATCATCATTGATGACAGTCGTGCAGCACACCAGACTACGTGTATACATACAGAGAAGAAAATTGCAGAGCCAAATCTCCTTTTCTCTCTGATTGATTTTATTTTTGTCCGGGGAGGTGTATCGATTCCAATGAACTTTTTAAGACATCAGCAAATTTTCCTTACTAATCCTACTCACTTATTTGAACGCTTTTTTTGTGCCCTGTCTGTGGCAAACGTATTTTCGTCGGTGATGATGATGACGACGGGGACAGTGTGTGCGGTGACGACAGAATACACATGTTCGGGGGTTATAATATGTATAATGTGTTCTGTCCTACCTGATTAGATAAGCAGTTGACAAGCTATATTTGTATAATATCTGTGTTTTTTGCAGCCTTTTGCGGCATTTTCCCTCACAAAGACGTGCCGATCATGTTCAAGTGTTTAACCTATCATCACGATCATCATCAACTTCGTATCGTGATGTTTTCTGCTAATACCAACAATACCAAGTATCACAAAACACGGTAAACTACATATAACTACAACTGATACGCCGGTACGGGGCTGATGTGTGCACAGAAATAATCGAAAAAACAAAAACTACATGCACACTAACAACTAATATTCCATCTATCATCTATCTGTGAACGATGACATTTTCAGATTTTTCACATTAATAGAAAATGGCATGACTAAAAATTTTGGGCAAATTCGTACAACTACAAAAGGAAAGGGTGACACTGCCTGTGTGCTCTAATATTATTTTCTAAATACCCCACTCCCAACCATTTGCCTACCGTAGGAGAAATCTTCGATTTGTGTACCACCAACGCACGAACCTCAATATCAATGCGTTTGCTTGCTCCCTACTAGCTATTTGTGTGCTACTGGAACTGTTCATCCAGATCCAGTCCAGAGACAGACAGGCAGATACCAGGGCTACGTGAGAAACTCTAGGGTTGTCTCTGGAGAAGCTGGTATGGAATGAGTGTACCACGTAGGTAATAATAAAAATGTAACGGTGCGGTATATACACCACGACACGACCTGGTGAATCTACTTACTTTGCGGGTTTTTGCATAATATGCATTAATACTGTGTACATTATTTAGCAGAAAACACAAGTGCTGTCAAAATTTTGTTTTCCTTTTCGGCCTGCACGCAAATACATTTATTCCAGGTAGTACAAATTTCATAACAATGTCAAGTTCGCTAAGTAAACACTCACACATGCACATAGACACTGGAAATTTTAAGTAAAGTTCCTTTACAGATTTTGACATTTATACAGTTTTTTTAACGAAAGGACAGTTAGACACAAAGAAGGTTGTACAACCCTTTCTTTTCATGTGAGTATAGCAATATTCTCTCAATGCAGGAAAGCATTGACGACTGTTTCTTTCACTTTGTTCCTAACTACCCCAAAAATGGGTTTTCAATAAAGCCATTGATTGCCACACGTGTTAGAAGGTATTGACACGTTTTTGACACGAAAGAGAAAATTCCCTGTTATTTTTAAATTTTTCTCTGATACTTGTGCAATTGTAACAAGTTTTTTAAACTGAGTAATTGTCAACTGGCCACTAGTTAAACTAATTCACTTGATTTTTTTTGTCCTTCGTCCTGTCACTGAGCAGAATGACAATGTTTTTTCTTGAAAAAAAATGTCTTATCACTATCCATTTCTCAGTGACGGGTGCCTTTTCAGAGAAAAAACCCGGGAAAGAATCACTTCCGCTACTGATTTCCGTGTCCGTCTGATTATTGTTTACTGTCCTATTATTATTCGTATTATTACGATCAGAGTAAAAGTTGTCTCTCTGGATGTCCCTTTCCCTCTCACTTCCTACATGGTTTTTTTCTCTCTTTTGTTGTGAGTAGCTCTACGACAATAGCTGGTGTCCATTTATCTGTTGTATCTACAATGCAGTTTTGATGTGTGTGGGCTGATTTGGTAAAATGTGTGTTTTTTTGTTGCGCGATGCATTTATTATTACTACTCAGAGCTCCTTCGTGTTTATTTACGTAAATGATGAAAGAAGCAGCAGCAAAGGAGAGAGCGATGAGGAACCAAACATGATTTTACTTCGGTGTGAAGTAGCGAACTGAGCTGTGCATAGGGTAAAGTGGGGTTGTCAATACGGCAAAGAAACACAGACACGGCCGCAGCAGCAACACAGCACCACCACCACAGTAGTTGTAGGAACATTTAATAGCAACAGCATCATCATCTCTCTTTACTTCTCCACACGTAATATTAATACACACATACACACTCAAGCCAACACACAGCGAAGAGGCAGACAGAGAGCTCCTGTTGTACGAAACGTAATGTGTGCATAATACATATAAGGCAAGCAAGTGGACGGGGAGAGAGAGAGAGAGAATCAAGTAGGAGAGAACGAGACGAAGAAATGAGAAGGGGAATCACTATTGGCTTTGGCTTCAACAGAGAATAGAAAATGCTTATTCCCATCTATCTATAATGAAAAAGGCAGCAACAGCAGCAGCCGTACTGGTAGCAGGATTGGGGATAGAACGAGCGAAAAACCAAGGAGCGATACACAGACTCTCGTTCGAAAAATGTACAGCAGCAGATGATGATATGACAGAAAGAATTGAGAAGCATAGCGCAGCAGCATATACCCCAAAATGCACAGCATCATCCTCAGAAGAGAATAGGAGAGAAGATCAGCAGCACCACCAAAAGCAGTTCTCCAATGGCAATGGTATGAAATACGGGGCGATATTATGTACAACGATACACATGCTACGGAGTAATATATAGAGACTGATGATCAGCGTCAACCAGCAGCAGCAGCAGCAGCAGCAACATCCAGTTTCAGCATCATCACAGGGAAAAGGGAATAGGGAAACGAGACGAAGAAAGAAAGAAATGTATTGAGAGAGTGAGTTGAGAGGAGCGAGCAAGAGAGAAGATGTGATGGAGATGATACGTTACGTGTGTGTACCGTGTATACACACAAAACAACAACAACAACAACAACGGCCTAATATAAAATTCACGTGTTGGGTAAGTATAAGTGTCCCTTTTTTGCCTTTCCTTTTCTCTCCTTCTAGATGTTTTTCACTCGGCCTCTAATCGCGTAATATATTGGGAGAAATACATGAACTGGTATTATGTCATTTTTTCTTGTGCGAGAGATTCCTCTGTATTGTTATGATTGTATGAGTATGTGTGAGTGTCTTGGTGGCGGTGGTGGTGAGTGGAGCTGAAATGAGAAATAAAAATCGACAATGATACCAAGCGAGAGGCAATGATGCCAGGCATAGACACACTCAAAAAAAGAGAAATATTGGGAGGCATTGAATTGAACCGAGGGCGCTCGCTTTTTAGAGCTACCTTCTGATCGGGTACTTTTTTTCCTCCTTGCAAATTTCTCAGCAGTAAATGAAAGGAAAGGGGTAAAAAAAATGAGTAGGCATAAATACACATAAAATGTGATGGAATGTGATCTTTTGAGATCATCAATGTAGTAGTAATGTGTGTTTTTTTGAAAATGATCCTACCAAGTAATATCGTTTTATTTCGGCCTGTTTTGTGAGCGTAGATAAATAAGGACACACACACACGACATGTATCATCAGGAGTCCTCTTTCTAGCTGTAAAATAGTGCTTCGTTTAAATGTGCGTGCGGCTGATTTGCCTAGGATCGTTCGCGTAGGCAATAATATCATGCTTCAGCAGAGAGAACGACGACAACGACGGTAGTGGTGGTGGTGGTTAAGGAGCACCGAGCACCCAAAAAGGATGATATAATGTTGGGAAGATAGAAACCGAGAAGAAGAAGCAGAGAGAATAAAAAGAGTGAAGAGAAAAAATGCAAGAGATTTTGAATGCGAGCAAAGTAGACGAGAAGCGAGAAGAAAAAAGCCAAGGAAAGATGCTTTACTTGAATGTCGTATCACCGACCCCTAGTCTCCCTGGTTGATTTTGTTGAATGATCATCACTACTGCCGCCGCTGTTGCTGTTGCTGGATCACTTGGCAGCATCGGTGGTGGTGGTGGCGGTGGAGCAGCATTGCTGCTCTGTTATACAATGCTTGTAGAAATGAACATGTAAACTGCTGCGTTCTTTCATATACGTACGTATTGCTTATGAGAAAGAGAGGGCCGATCATTCGATCTGATCAGGAATTGTCTATAGGAAATAAGAACCGGGCGCATGCCTTGCGTCCGGATTGATTCCCGGATTGGAGCTTCGGTCCGACCCAAAAGGGTGGAGGATTGCTAACCAAACCCAAGACCATTTTCTCCATTCATTCCGTCTGTATGTGTGTGTGTGTAGTCGCTGCTCTCGCTCGCTCCTCACCACCACCACCACCAGGCACACACACACACATCACTATTAGATCGCTTGATGTGTGTGTGATGTGTTGTTGAATACTAGCTGCTGTTGGTGGTGGTGGTGGTGCTTGTGGTGCCGTTTGCTCGTCGTCAAAGCTTCTTCTATATATTTTTATGCAGCCGTTTTGCAGAAGATACGAAAAACGGTGTGTGTCTGTGTGCACTGTTGCTCGGCTCTTTGATGATTACGCTTCTTTGCTTCAAACTTACTTTTCTACTTACTAACTACCGTACGAGTTACTCTTACTTTTTACTGTTCTACAAGGATAGAACGTCAGCTGCATGTACATTGCCTGCATAATAATATTATGAACAATTACGGGCGAAAAGAAACGGTTTTGACTGCTGGTCTTATTTCTTTGTTGCTTGCCAAGGTCCTCCGAAACATGTACACTTTCGGGGGATTGTTTTCTTTGCTGCTTGCACGGGGACAACTTATTTATATTTTGCAGGTTGAGTATTCGCACAAAAGATGCGTGTGGTGTTACAAAATGACCGTTTTACGGGCATGTGTAGATATTAAATATATAAAGAGAAACACTGGAAGTTTTAAAAGCATTTTTATGAATTTACTATCATAAAATGTATGAATGAGCTGTAATAGTGTACAACCGCGAAATTTTATGTTTCCGAAAGTAGTTGGTGAGAAACCCTGTTAATCTCCTCAAACCTTATGTGTACATACTGGTATGTATGTATGTATACGTATATATATTTTCATCATCGCACCGTCATCTCAAGAAAGAAGGGAAAAAACGTGTCCGCATTAAATGTCTTTCTGTACACGTAATCTCGGTAGACATAAAAATGACTTGGCTGGCGCATGCAATGAATCAATGTACTTCAATGTAGATACGTATTTAAGCAAAGAAGTTATCTTGATTGAATGTGACCAATAGTTATCTTAATCTTAACTGACTGATTGTGAGTATATAAGTACTTCATAATAGTAACAGCCTCAATATAAAGTTAAAACCAAAAAAATGACATGAGCATATTTCTTAAACCTTTGGGGTAACGTGAAAAAGTGAAAATTACGATGCGTCTGGAAATTTTGTCTGAATGTGAGTGAAGAATGGCTTTAATATAAACAAAAATTTGTAAAGATCATTATACTGAGTAATTGATAGTATACAACTGTGCTGTTCTGTGTGGTATTTTCGTTTCGCCAGTATAATCTGGACCACACAACTGTAATTTTTTAAGTAGCAGGAGCGTACGATGCTACCTTAAATTTTTACTCTTATTTTATTGCTAGGTCATTGGTGTCTTAAGCCTGTGAAAAAGGGCAACGTGAGTAATTACTGAAAGGAGACTGTCGATATTACTTTATGGCCGTTGTTCTCGTGTCGTTTTGAGACAAGTGGCTGTGCAGGCGTCGGTGAGGTGCATTCCTGCATAGTTTTTTGGCCATTAAAAAGAGATTAGCAAATTCTTCGCAGACTAAATTTTAATGTCCGCTGAGAAGGGATTTGCGTTATGACGTGCTAGCATATCTGTCTCTATTTTTAATTTTTAACCTTGTTACAAACTACTATCTATTGAACAGTGGAAATGAATAACTTCACCCTTCTATATTATAACCCAACACCATTCAATAATTATTATTTACTGCAGTTTATGACAAGAATCATTAAACTTTTGCTCAGTTTCAGTATTATTGTCGTTGCGCGTCATGTTAATACTTAAAGTTTATGTCCGATTTTGCAAAATCTCAGTATATTTTTCACAATTACTTTAATATTAACCAATGGGTCACATACACCAGTTCAATATACGGTAAAAAAAACTAACTTAACGTTTATAGCATTTGCTATCAAAGCACCAATATTCACGACGACAAAATATTATCTGATAGCTAATTCTATTGATTTTTTAAAATATATAGTTTTGTTGGTAATCTATGTAAACCATTTTCATTCTTAGTTTCAGACGATCATAATTTAAATTTACCAAATATAACATAAATACATAACCAAATTTAGTATTTTTAATTTATCCTACTGTACATATACCTCAAATGACAATAATCTAACAAAAATAGAGACAATTAGTAAATGCAATTGGTGCATTTGTAGCTGTTCTATTTTGGGTATCCTTTCTTTCTCTTCTCAAGACAGCAGCACAGCAGCAGCAACACAATGCCCCACATTGTATGCTGTTAAAAATCAGCAAACGCAAACACTCTTTTTAAAAAATGCTGCTGCCGTTGCGTTTAGTATTAAATAAAGCGGACCCACTAATAATATAACAATGTGCACTTGTAGCATGTGCGTTTAAAAAAAGAAGTGCATATACATGGTATGCCTATTTACGTACTTACTTCTTGCGTACGTAGAACATACGCCTGTCATAAAGTGCGTGATGTTAATGCTAAAGAAAACCACAGTACAGTTCCTCTTTTTCCATGTCCATATTCCAAGTATGAAATGCGCCTCACTTTGATACTTCACTGAAACATTGCTTGAGTATATAGTATTTACCCAGAGTATACACGTATTATGTGCGTTGAAGTGGCGTCGCGTTGTTGTTGCACTGCATATTGTACATTCATAAGAACGATGCACCATTATAAACTTCTCGTTCGTTTCCCTCATCATCATCAACATCCCCCACCAACCACCACGCATTTTGCTTTCCTTTTCTCTCAACTCACATACCCTCACTCTCTGTGTTCTCTCTCTCTCTCGTTACGATTGTCTGCTTTCTACTTTGCAAGTTGAAGTAAGTAAAGTAGTACACCGAGAAAAATAAGTATTTTAAGTGCAAGTGCACCATCACCAGCGCCACGACGTCGCGACTTAACAATTTCACTCGACCAGCCAGCAAAAGCGACAAATGGACGGTGCATTTTCTCCCGTCTCGTCCCCAGAATCTCTATAGCGGGCACTTATTTTCCTGGAGAAAACTCCCCCCCACACACCACCACCGTCGTTGTCGGTGTAATGCGAAGAGTGTAGAGAATGTATGTAGGGATGTATTATTATTATATTGGTCAGTGTTTCATGCGTTTCATGGTTTTTAAGTGCAACCAGCCTACCCACCTACATATTATGCACATTGTGTTCCACTCCATGGCAAGATGATGGTACATGAACCCGGGTGCAACGTGCAATTTGGTGTGTATATTACACATTATGACACATGCATACTTGTCTGCACTGGGGTTTCCTTCCTGATATTATTCTGGTTTCTTCTCTGTTGTTCGGGCGGGTGGCTGATGCTGGGAAAGCAGTCTGTTCACTGCACTGCCATGATTTTAAATTGCCATTTTTCTTATTTTAGCCTTGGGATACAAAATGCATGAAGAATAATACATACATACATTCATAAAAAACGGAGAAATAGAAACAGAATAAAATACTCGTAAGGCATGGACTTGACTGGTGTGCGTAAATATGTGTGTATGTATGTATCTATGTCTGTGAAGATATTCTTGTTTCATGCACACACTAGAAAAACAGGTAATAATGGGAGCCGAGTTGGCGAATGCAGCGTCAGGAGGCAAGTTATTACGTACATTTTTAATGTGCAATTGCAATTCACATCCTGTTTTTTCATCTCTTCTCGTTTCTTCCCGGCTGTTTCTTGTTGTGTGGATGATGATGATGACGATGCTGATGCACTACACCGAGTTTACTTAATGTTTGTGCAGGGTATTCATTGTCTGCCTACCCACAACTATTCAAAAAGAAACTCGGCCTTTCATCATCATTCACTTGCTGTTTCACTCTCTGTGTATGTGCAGCTGCTGTGTGAGTGCAAGTTTTACCGACAGAGAAAAAATAACAGCGCTGGCAAGAATGAAAGTCCCATCATTATCATCCATGTTATTCGTACCTTGAAAATGAAAAAGAGCTGGACCATGTAACACAATGGAATGTAGTAAAAGAGATTCGAGTAACTCTCCGCACAAGACGGTTCTCCATACACTCTGCTGGAAAATAATGCATTTGAAATTTTTACTATTACCACTGCTACTACAGACAGTGACAGTACCTCATTTCTCACTTCTTTTTGCTGCGCAAAATTGTGCAGCAATAATATTACTAAAGTACAAGAAAACAACTACTTCCACACAACTTACTGAAGGCAACTGTGTCGTACGTAGACTACAAGACCACGAGGACAACCCTTTCTGCCTTGTATCGTCATTTCACTTTCTTCCGCGTGTAATTGTGCATCCACCTACTGCACCATTGGAAGTTATACTACAATACAATAGTTCAGCTTGCACTCTTCTGCTATTTTTTGAATGAATGTAGTATACAAACGTAACGTGGAATATACATCAAAATAAAATTATATTTAAATTTTGCTAGTCTTTTCTTTTTCGCGAGTTTTTCCCCTTTTGTACTGTACAAAACAGCCCATAGTAAATAATAAACGTTAAAACTTACCAAGCTGGTTTTTCAGTTACATTTCTCAAACGGCATTGCAAACAAATAGGACTAAAAAGAAAACGAAAGGAAAGCGAGTATATATTAACAACCTTCTCTAACCTCGTGTATAAAAACGTGGATGTAAAGTTGCACTTGCTTTCAACAGTTGCAGCAGGACTGTTAAAGGAGGGTGAGTAATAATTATATCGCATAGAAAAAAGATACAAAGTCAAAACCGCAGTTGAACGAGTGATTTGCCTCCAGCACTCAAACTTATTGCGGAAAATAGCATTTTAAACAATTTTCGCTATCAAAAGGTGATTTTGGTACACGATATATTGCGATTTCTGCAACGGTGAAAAGCATTGGTGTGCCGTTGTAATGGTAAGAAAGTAATTATGATGATATAATAGTTTAGTTGTTATGAAGACGGCTAAATTTGATAGGCCGCATTATTATTCATACATAACATACATTTTACGGTGTCGCTGCATGTTGTATCATTGTGTAGTTTTGACAGTTCATCGTGTTTGTACAGCTACACATAGTTGTTGTTACAGGACAAGGTCGTAGGGTACGAGAAAAATAGGAGTAAGCTTGCAGTAGTATGTACGAGAATACCCATACAGTAACGGTCAGAAGTCAGGACATACTTTACGTCTCTATTATTTTGTTACAGTTATGCAGCCTGATGCATTCCCGTATGTCTTCTTGCTATATGTATGTCTGTTATGATTAGTGCATTTGTATACCGAATAGGAACTGGCATGCGTTTCACTTTTGCAAAGCAATTGAAATTGTGCGCAATGTGTGTATTGTTTCCTAACTTCTTTTCCCGACGAACATGCTTTGTGTGACACATATACAATTCAATGCCAGGGAATTGCTACGCACACATGTTTAACTTGACAATGCCTTTGTTCCTCAGCTTGTTAGGGAAGTTTTCATAGCGATGATGGTCGTGGTGGTAGCGTTTCATGGTAGGTTTGCAAAGCAAAGTCCTTTGGCATGTTCTTCAACATAGAAAAAGGGAATAGAGAGACGAAACGTAGAAGCAGGAGAGCAAACAGTTGCCATGATACGTTATGGTGAATAAATTTTCAAGTGTGTGTTTACAAAATGTAATGTTTTCTGTTAAGGAAATTTGCGAATTTTGCGTACATCAGTTAAAGATAACTCCAAGTTGTGTACTTCAAAAAGGAACAGGTTGTTTTTGCACTGTCAGTGGAGATGCATGTGAAATTCACACGGTTAATCATGTGCACATTACTCAGTTTATAAAATATTACTAGCAGATGTTAAATCAAACAGTCGACATTAAAATGGTATACATGTTTAACAGCCTAACTAATTGGAAGACGTTTCGTTAAAATGAATGAAAAGGTCCAAAAAAAAACTTTTAAACATATTTTAGCCACTCAATACGCAAGCGGTTAAGCAGCTTGGTTTTCTCAATGAATCTCTCCATCCTTTTGATTTGTTGTGTGGGATAACGGAAACATCATCTAACGTAATTAATGAATGAATAAACAACAAAAAATAAAAGAGTAAAAAAAAGGATTTACACATACCAGTAAGCGTTTTCAAGGTCAAAATTAATTTAAATATTTGTCTATGAATATAATTTCACACAGTCTAGCATAATTTTAGACCAGACCTATCTGAACAGTATGCAAGCTCATGGTATGTATTTTGGTTAGATACTTTATTGTTAATCAAACACGGAAGATAATTATTAATATGCGCGGATGGATTAAAGTTAACCATACTTTATAAAAAAATAATGACGGCACCTATGTCCATTTTGGAACAAGGCTTAACCCATTGTACCATGGGCATAAACTGGATTGAATACATAACAAGGCTAGCATTTTTTCTCATTATGTAAGCCTATAAGATTCGACAAGACAACATTAAGGAAAATATTTTGCAATATACAACTCCAGTAGAAGTAGACCAGGTTCACTGGTTCTTGTAACAAGCAACTTGAAATAAATTAGTACATATTATTATGCAGTTTTTTGCACGTACAAGTACGAATCCAATACATGCACGAATTCTGGATACCATGAACTGTAATTAATATTTTCAGCGGATAGGCAAAAAGTATTTAACACAAGTGCTACAGCAATGTTGAGAGCAAACCAAGTGGAACCGTCTCTGGAGCAACGCATCGCTACCACTACCAAACTTTTTTTTTTAAATTCAATCGTCTACCTCATTTCTCAACTTAAAATGTTCTATATATGGGAATGACGCTCTATTATTTTTATTTTTATCAATCTTTTAACTAAAACCTGATTTTATGAGTTTCCAAAAAAACCCTACATAATGGGCAAAGTAACTTGTCTACCTACATAAAAATGACCATAGTACCTAAGAAAGACGCAGTGGAATAAGAAATAAATGAATGCTGAGCATCAATGTGGAGTTTGTACTTGCAGAATATAATTCCCGTGCACACTCACATCACATCACAAATATCTAATACCATTCATTAGAAAATGATTTTTCGTCATGTTCCATCTCCCATCAACTTCACTCAAAGTAAGAGTGCACTCATCCTATCGTACAAACTGGTATACAATAGATAATGTGTGCACATGTGCTATTATAACTATAACAAACGTCTATTTTTATTTTAGTATGTATTTTTTAGAGAGAGAGAGAAGAGCAGAAAATAAAGGAGGTGTACATGAACACACCGGTCGGAACGTATAAACCAGGATGAGGACGATGGAATTCAAGCGTGTAACTTTATTGCCGTGCATAATCCAGTAATACACTAAACTCACATGTATTTCTCATACGAGGTAGTAATAGTATGGGTAAGTACCACACAATCCAGAAAAGTTGTGCCCACGGATGGATTAAATTTATTTTTTGACATTAACATTGTGAGTAAAGTAAATGCAATTGAGAATTCAGACAATAGGAAAAAGTTCAAGTGATGTAAAAATGTATCTCTAATAACAATGTGCCGTCAGAACAGCACAAGCATTGTAGTGCTTGCAGTGGTGGTGGTGGTGGTGGTGACGACGGTGGTACATTGAACATGATAGTTGAACATGCTCATCATCATCCTGGCGATGAGGGTGATGATGGGTCTCCTTGTCTTTTTACCAATTCGTTTTTTATTTCTGGTGTGCCATCATCATCGTCATCTCCAACAACAACAACAACAACAGACATCTTGTTCATCGTCTCAAGTCAACTGAAATCTCAACACTATTTAATACAATAAGAGGATGAGGATGACGACCAAGTTGCTGATGATGATGACTATGATGAAATGATTATTGTCTGTGTGTGCATGCAACAGCAATAAGGACTGCGAGAACAGTAGCAGCAAAACTGCAGAGACTAGAAGAAGAAGCAGAAGAAGACGACAACGACGTCGGAGAAGTAGTTGTGGCAATCAAAATAGCAGCAGTCAGTAATGCACTAAACAAATTTATTCGTTCACAAGTTCAGCTCCCATGACCGTCTATCTATCTTCTTTTTTCATTCTTGAATTAGATAGAGTTGATTAGCAATGGCTTCTTTTTTCTTTTACCATCAGCATCATCATCATCATCATTGTGATGGGGATGTGTGATGAGCAAGAAGAAACAGAAGAAGAAAAGACGGGAAAATGTTACATGGGAAGATACATATACACTTATAAATTTTAACTATATAACATTCTGACGACGACGACGCTATTACGATTACTACTGTTACTGATGATGATGATGATGATGGCGATGGGAAGAAGTCGTAATAATGTTTTATTATACAAATAATAACAATAATACAACTATGTGTGTTGAAAATGTTAAAATTGTTATACCAAAAAATTGTTTTAAAGGGAAATCAAACAGAAAGGAATAATGAAAGGAAAAGGCTGAGAGCGGTAGTGGTAGCTAAATAATAATAGTAAATAGCATCAAACTCAGGCAACTCCACGCTGCTGCAGCTCTGTCTCCTTTTTGCTCGAACAGAGACAGAAATCGTGTAAACGTTTTTTTTCTCTTCCTTTTTTTACTAGTAATATATTTTTATAAAATATTTTATAAGTTTTTAAAAATGGTATTGTTGCGTGATCGTGGCGATGCGATGTACATCTATCTATCCGTCCATTCAAAACACATGTACATGATTTCTCGTGTGTCGTATTTTTTTCAAGAAAAGCGTCACCATCATCATTTTATCGTGTATCATGTTATCCTTTTTGCTCATTTCCAGCGAAGAAAATAAAACGAGAGGAAAATAAAACAGGGTAATGCATACGAAGAAGAAGAAGAAGCATTGGTAATAATAATAATAAAAATTGTACGCCAAGCAGCAGCCGCAGTAGTATATCTTCTTCAGAATTCTGAAATGAATTCGTTTGAAGTATGTAAAGCTTCGCTCCCTCCCTAGCCCTCTCCTCAACAAAAATGTAATGACCATGATGTTTTCCCATCATTCTCTGCTCCAGTGAATTTATTGCACAATAGCAATAGCATCACCACCACCGGTAATAGAGAAGCAGTAATAGTGTTTCTGTTGTTCTACGATTTACTCCTACAACAAAAGTATACTCGACAGATAGTATGCATAAAAATGAGAGAGAAAAAAGCCTTACAGCCTATAGACATGAAAAAGAGGATATAGGTATTAAGCAGTGTGCTATGTGCTACCTACTCCCACTATACATATATATCGGCATTGGCGCTACTGCTTGCCACATTTGTTGTAGTGACGCGGCGGTTGCGGGTTTTCTTATTATTTATTTGCGATGCAATAGCGAACGTTGTGCGAGAGGGTGGTGGTTGTGCTGCTGCTGTTCGTTGGTGTTATAGGATTAAGTAGTTCAGTTCGATTCAACTGGACCGTTTTATATTCTCACTGGTTTTTATTGAAATATCTTCAAGTGTATTTTACGAAAAACCTTAATTTGCTCGCCTATATATCTAGTTGAGGGAGCATATAATTTACTCATAAATATTAACATACTACTCTGTTCCAGCAAATCTTCACCATGCTATAACGATGATGATGATTATTACTATGATGATGCACAGTCGTTAATCCTAGTTTCTTGAAGCAAACAACAACGCTTTACACAAATTTTCAAAAAATCAATGGATTACTTTATTTTTTCCGTCAGGTTTGTGAGACGTCTGTGAAGAGGAGGGTGTACACTTGTATAAAAAGTATGTTAAGCACATGTAGTATATGATAATATACGGAGATAAACTACTACATAATATTCACACACAGCAACGTTGCACTTTGTGCTCAGTCTCGTTTTTTATGTACGTAACTTTTAATATCTCTGCAAGAAAGGAATATTATGAAAATTACTTTTCAGAGATTCCTTTGCTTCAGTACTACTGCATACTTATGTATTTTGATAAGAAACCCAGCAAGCTAGTACGTAGGTAAGTGGCGAAGCGCTGTTTTATAACTAGCGTTGTGAGACAATCATGTAGTCATGGCTAATGTTGTTTAAGGATTGACCAAAAAAATTCGAGAAAACATCCACAAATAGTTATAGCACTTAAATTTTAAGTCCTAGTGGGAATGGCGGTCAAACAACCTCTGCCAAACGTTTAAAAAATTCCCTGTCTACTGTCTACGTCTAACTGAACTGTAAAAATCAGTTCATTTTCGGTAAACATAAAAAAATTGACCCCCATTCGTCAGAGGTAGACTTTTTGGCATAACTATCGATTGATTAAAACAGAAGCTCAAAATTCTTTCTCATTTCTTGGTTATTTTTCGGAAATACAGACAGAGCAGACGGACATTGTGTATTCTATAAGTGGCTTCACCACTTAATAATGTATGTATGCATGTTCATTTCATTTTCCGTTCCAGAACAATGAATCGCTCATGAAATACGAGAAACACTTAAAATACAATTTATTTGATGCATACATAATGATAGCAAGAAAGGCGAGTTATAATATGTACTTGTATGTATGTCTATGTAGACATACTTGGTTTGTTTTCATAATGCTTTGTATACCCACCTGTACAATCAGCTTGATTCAGCAGCGTTGTAGTACCCAGGCACGATAATAGACAAATCAACAGAAATGTACAAAAGTAGCGAGTGATAGAAAAGGTTTTTGTCATTGAATGGGTAATATGGAACCTCAACCTCGCAGTATTTCTTGCGACGTAAACGTGTGCTGTACTTTTGAATAAAAATTTTTTGTTAATGAAAAATTTTAAGATTCCAGTTAATTTGGTGTAATCCTACGATGTAGTTAAACTGAGAATTTACATAACAATTTAAAAAATTCAAGGGAAGTAGGACAGACAAATGTAGGTATAGTAAAAAAAAGAAGCGGCAACGGAGGGATACATGAAACAATAATAAAAAAAAGACTTACTAACAAAAATTTTGTATATATTTTTTTCTTTTTGATGGCACATGAACAATAACAGCAATAACTTGAGAACGCTTAAGTAACAATAATAAAAATAATATTCCTTGTCTTCTGTGTATAGTGAAATATATGATGTAAGTATGTACAACTTTCTTATGCTTCGTTTTAGTTTGTCTATGTGCATAATGCATCATCCGTCTATTTAACCATCCATCGTTTTGTCGTGCTTACTGAACCGAACAATCTTTCCTCGGATTGGCTACTTGATTTTTGGGTTGGATTTGAATCTGAGATCAACCTCAGTTCATGCAAAAAATGCCTTCCATAATACCTTATTCCCTAGTTTGCCACTAATAAGTAAACGAACGGATTACCGAAGTAGACAGATAAATAAAAACGATAAAAGAACAAAAAAGTCATTACGTTTGCAGTACAAAACACAATTTTTTTTCGACACTACACGCATACCCAGAAATAAGTACATTACATGGCGGGCACGCTGTGAATACTAACAAAAGTCGACGTTTTGTCGTAATAGGTACTCGAATCTTCAAAATGGTCTGACTCCACAATTTTTTGCTCTTTCATAACAAATTCCCATTAACTATTAGTCTTGTACATTACAAACTGTTGATTTTTCTTTCATAATTCCAGCATCCAGGATTAACGCACATACAATTATATGAATGTACCTACATACCTACGCTATCTTGCTTCCCCACACACGCGAAACACCACTGTCTGTTTTCATTCAACCGTGCACTTTGCATGCACCATTGTTTTCATGAAATATCCTTGCCTTCGTTATTTCGCTCGGCTTCATATCATAAGCATCAATTTAGCAATGCCACAGAAGTCGTCACTAACCGAATAATATATACGACTGCACTAAAATTAGTAAGTTGAAATATTTTCGAATTAAGATGCTCAATGGTATTATTAACTACTAGCAAGCCAGTACCATTACTTTCCAAAAGTTCTCAGCACAACAATTTTGAAATGATGATTACTTAGAAGCCAAATAGCCAAATTAGACTACACAGAAAGGCGGCATGCATGTTGTTACAATTACAGGTACAGGAAAATTGCTGATGCAATGCGTGTATCAACTGTTACTCAGCTGAAATGTTAAGAACAAAGCAATCCTTAAGTATGGTGTATTGTTGAATAAATCTTTAAGCAATAAAACAACAATAATGAATAATGACGGCACGACAGCCATGTCAACCTGAAAATATTTGCAGTTTGTGCCACTTTTTTAGAGAGTGCAGTAGGGAGTGTTGTAAACAAAATCAAAATGGGATCGACAGAAATGATAAGGGAATAAAAGTTTATGAGGATAGTTTATGACAAAAAATATCAGAAAACTAAAAAAAATAGTAGGAATATGCATTTAGTACACAATTATGATAGAGCATATATAGAAAAGAGTAAAAGGGGGATGATTGCCTATAAAATGTTTCATGGAAGAGAAGGAAATGTCATGGATAAAGAAATACAAAGAGGTACTGTATAAATAAAGTGAGAGTGAAAGGTAAAGAGAAACAACGAGCTTATTATAATAGGATGCGGATATGAATGGATAAAAATGGATGGAAAATTATGCGCCGTTTTTGCTATATACATATGGAGTTGTCATAGGAATATTTACAGTAATAATATTACGAGTAGAGTTACAGTGGAGTTAGACTGCATAAATGTTCCTTTTGGCCTTTCTAAAATGTAGGTTGGTGTGTGTTTTACAATCACAATCGCCAAAACCACGAATGCTTTATAATAATGAAGGTTGGCAGTACCATTACATCCGTGTGAGGGTTTTGAAAGTTAGATCGCCGATTTATAATTTGTAATTTTATTGCTTTTTATTGAAAATTGTGTAACCCGAAATAACCAAATTGGTACAAACATATTTGTTATTAATTGATTTTTATCAATTACACCTTACTTTAAATTGTGCAATATTTGTACATTACTGACACATCTAGCCTGTGTAAAGCTCACATTATTTACTTTGATTTACACATATGAATTCAGTGTCCGTCAAATTGAATAGAATAAACTAATCATATGTTACCATATGTAAACTTTACTTGTTAACTCACTTACTGACAGTAAATTGGAGGTACGAAGTACGAAGACGAGAAGTCAAAAGTAAACTATAGAGTAGCTTAGAGAGAGATCTGTGTATATAGGAAATGAAAGTTGTACGGGAAAAGAAAAATAAGAGAAGGCATAAGAAACAATGGATAAAAGACAAGGAAACTTTTCTTGAAAAATGTTGCGAAAGCGCTGTCATAATAATCTCATCGTTTCTTTTAAAAATTCCTTCTTCCTAGTAGTACACGTTACGACGGTCTTTCGTCATACTGTCTTGTAGAAATGTGTGGAGCTGAGGTGGGTAGTGTGTAGCTGCATTGGGGCATTTTGACTAAAGTTGGTGGAAGGAAAGAGCAAAGAGAGTATAAAATCACGCATATTATTTTACGCATACAGATTCCAAGTACAGTCATAAGGGTAATATCACATCATCACTATTTTATCCATCCTTTCGATAAAATAACATGCCATTTGTGAATAATGCCATTACCGTGTTGCTACTGCGATACGCCGAAGAACATTTTCCACAAAATCTTTCTCTCTTCATCTCCAACTCTCTCCCTCCCTTTCTAACTTGCTACCGCTATGCAGGGTGCAGGGGAAGTGAGTGTGTGTGTGTGTGCTCAAGTTGGGAAGAAGAATTATGGTGTGCATAAAGAAGACATACTCTAGCACTACTTATATGTAAAAGAAGTTTACAGAATATTTTTGCATACCCGCCTAAATATTACGTCAACCCACACATATGGATCTAACAACGGAGATTGTTATGTATGCACAGGTGATTCCAGGAAAAGATTTTGTTAGATGATGGACGACAGGAGCTTTACTGTTTCAAACTAGATTAGGTGCACATAGAGTCACAGGGAGAGAGAGAGAGACCAGGAAACCAGAAGGACAAAGACGACGACAATTTTCTTCTGTGGTAGTGGTGGTGAAGGTGGCTGATGCAAACCTGGCGCAAGGACTGGGTAACAAAAAGTCAGAGAAACATTTATCTCTTTTGTGTTTTTCCCTCTCTCTCTCTTTCTCTTTCTAGTTGTTACCTTTCTTTTACAAACTTCCACTCCTGATGATAGTTTACGGCTTCCTATACTCCAAAATGGGGTGTTTTTGCAGATCATATGCAGAAGAAATAAAAGACATCGTCATGCTCTTGGAAAATGTCTATTCACCTACGCATATGCCGCTGCAGTAAATATATGTATAGTCCATTTGTAAACGAGTAGGTATGTACGTTAAGGGAATAGGGTGAATTACATAACCATTCTGTGAGAGAAATAGAAAAATGGCAACGGCGATGATGATGATGACGACAATGTCAATGATATTATGATGTTGGTAAGGTAAGCAGAGAATAAAAAGTAATTTTTCTTCGCCCTTCTCTCATCTCTTCGTTTCTTTCTTGCACCATCTTACTTTGTCGCGTCCTCCATTTATGTCCTATCTGCAAGCATGCACCATAACAAGTGTAGCAGCAGCTGAAGTAGCAGCCAACTGCTGCTGCTGCTGTGGTGGTGGTAGTGATAGCGATACGAAAATGATACGATGATGATACGGTAGAGAATTCGAATTCTTCCCTTCTTTGATGACAACGTTGATGGCTTCATACGAGGATGTGCATACATATAGATGCTTACACATACACAGACAGATATGTGTGGTTGATGATGATGATGATTGGCCACCTATCGTAATTTGCATTTTCCACCACCCTCATCGCCATCACCTTATTTCATTACCACAAGATTTTTTGTCGCGTCAAAGAAAAGAGTGAAGTAGAAAGAATATCAAGTTGGTAAACATTGACAACGGTCCTGGTGACAGTGCTCTGTGAAGTAGTGGTCATCATAGTAGCTGCTGTAGTTAGGTATCAGTATCATCACCAGTGGCTGTATATTTACTATGAAAGTGGGAGAACAGTAAAAAAGGAGAGAGGGAGAGAGAGAGACGAGATGATGAACGAGAAGCCTCAGTTTTGCCTGTGGATGTGGCCGGACGTATGCAATGTGTAGACTTTTCTACCAACTCACGCCGTTCGATGTCGTCTTCGTTTTTCCGACCTCTTCATTACCCCAAATGAATGGTGATGCGCATTGCATGCATTCATATTAGTACTTGGAATTCATTGAGATTTTTTTGTCTTGAGGATTTACAAGGAAGACTGTACAATATGAGTATTGATATTGATACACAATGTTTGCTACGTGATGGCACTCGATGTGTGCATTGCGCTACACAACTAAAATGTGTGTGTATGTGTGTGCGTATTTACAGAAGACCACCACCACAACGAGCTCCAAAACACTGGCATTCGTGTTTTCGTACAATATTGGCTGCAATACTGGCCATGCAGAACCAATGATTTTTCCTCAAGACGACAGGAGAAAGAGAAAAAAAGGGAGAAAAAAATGATGTACATAATATGTATTGTATTTTACAGAAAATTTTATGTACTTTTGAACAGGATGGACAATGGATTGGTTGGTTGGTGACTGGTGAGGATAATGCGATGGTGCTACATATCGGTATATGGGGAGCTTCACGTTAGCAGACGAAAGCGAGCCATACTTGCTGGTTGGTACTTATGCCTGAATGCTCTTGTCTCTATCCATCTCTCTCTCTCTCCCAGCTCATTTCTTCGTTTTCCTCCGTGTCAATGACAGTATTTTACGGAGAAAAATTATGCATTCATGCCCATTTACAAGTATCTTGCTGGCATCTATTAAATAAATATAATGCCGTGCATGAAAGTCGTTTCTTTTTTGCATAAAGCTCATTATTAACTCAGATGTACTCACGTTGGATGTTCTGATAAGGAAATAGTTACAATTACGACAGTGGTGTTAGTTAAGGCTTACAATGTACATTTTACATTTGTTCGTGTCTCTCCCTCACTCCCTGCCTGCACCTCTTTAGCGTTAAAATCAAATCCGTTTATGTAATTTCAAAATGCCCCCAGAAAAAAAAGAAGAAATGCAGCATTAGCAGTGTTACGCCAAGGAGGAGGAGAGACGAAGGTTTAAAAAACACATTAATTTTCATTTGACATTTTTTTGTGACGGAAAAACTATGATGTATAGAATTTCGGTTTTTGACACTTCAATGAAGATATTTAACGCTGATCGTCATCATCGTCGTGGTAGTTGTCGTAATAACTACTGAATACTCCTAGCGTTTTTTCGTAAATTCGTTAGTACTGTTATTACTTTGCATAACTTCACGTTTTCCGTGGATCTGAACTTTTCTTTAAAAATCACGCTCACAATTTTTTTTTGTTCATACGACAATGCCACATACTCAGACATGTGCGTATACCTACTAAATATCCCATCATTCGAAGTTGGTTTTGCGTTGATGGTTAAGCCAAGTAGTTAACCACCACCACCACCAACACATTTTCAAAATTATGCATAATGCTTTTGTTATTATATACTTCTCACCGTAAGCTTAACTTGCATTTTTTTCATGTACATAGCTTAGACGATGATAATGCAGTGCTGCTAATTCGTTATTACCAAAATCCACACAAATACAGATCTCTGTGTATATTTATATTCAACATTGCCTTGTTTCTGGCAAAAGTACAGTGAACTTGTCATTTTGTCCTTACTGTTATTATTATTATTGTTATTATTATTCCCCGAATAAATCATTTACTCGAAAGATATGATCACCATTATCATCATCGTCTTTTTCGTCGTCACAAGTCACAGCTACTGATTGTAGCTACCTCGCTCGCCTTTCCCTGCCATCATCCCCCTCATCATATCATCATAATCATCACATCGGTGCACAAAAAAACTGCTCGTTGCATTTATTATTATGATTTACAATATTTTCTCAATGTTTATTTGGTTTTATAGTTAGTTAGGTGATGAACAGTATGGAGAGTCAGAATAAAAGTGGCTGGCTAATGTCAAGCAGTACACTTTACTCCATATATCACAACTTTAGCACACACAACATTATGACAAAATACATGTTTGCTACAAAACAAAACTACCATCATCTCTGTATTAGCTCTAGAAGACTATGAGCATTATACCCAGATTTTCAAGATCGCTTTTATTAATGCTCCTTTTTACTTGTTGAAGCTGTTGCTCATCGTCGTCGTCGCGGTGATGATAGCCAATGTCTCTATGAAAATAGCAGTGGTTTAGCTACTGCTTGCTGCTATAAAGGTAGCATTGTGTATGCCACATATTACACAATGACTATATGACGACGATGATGATTATCGCTCTTAATGGTTTGTTGAATATTTTTTAAAACGGAAAATATGACGAGATGAAGCAGCTTTGAAAAAATCAACAGGAGCATAGCAATCTTAATAATAACGATTTTGTCGTAAGAAGAACGTGTAGGTAGTATTTCTACCTCCGTGTGTGAGTAGAGTATACGTGTGGAGTGGAGTGCAGTGGCAGCTACCTAATATTTAATAGTGGTAATGACACAGGGATGTCTTATACTATCATTTATTATTATTAAAAGCAGTTGTTATTGTTGTTGTTTTTATTGTGCATTGAGCTAGAGTGCTACCAAGTGCCTGTACACCTAAAATTGCGAAAATGTTGTACGGACGGAGATATATGATACCTTTACTGTACCGTATGGTGATCCTGATGATGATATTATGCATGTATGACAGGGATACAATAGAACCAAAAAACCACCACAGCCATATACCTCGTCGTCGTCGTCAGTTTTCCCCAGAACTTGTACACTTCTATGCTGCTGCTGGGTCTCTCGTTGTCTTTGTGACGACGACGACGACGACGATCATGATCACTATTATTATTGTTCATATTATGGTTCTCGGCACGCATGCAAATTTTATGCATCACCTTCTTATAATACTTGCGTGTTTGCTTGCACAAACGATTGCTACTGTGGATGACAGTGGTGGTGGTGGTGCAGAAGCAGACGGTAAATGAGAATTTTCTTTGGATACAATACGATATGATACGATAGGACATTACGTTGATGAAGAAGATGAGTTGTAGTAGTAGTGTGAGCAACCGAGAAGGAGCCAACAAAGCCACCTAATTTATAATTATTATTATCATGACAAATCATAAAGTGTTGCCTGCTTTACTTGGTTCTGCTTGTCCTACGATGATGGTAATAATGGTGGTGATGAGGAGAAATCATGATTGGAGATACTATTTGTATTTTGCCTACATTGCACATCCCTAGTCTTGATTTAGTTGTGTACTTGTGTAGTCCTCGTATTAGTTGTATTATTGCCCAGAGACGACGTCTTTCCGCCGGCCTGTTAAAATGAAGCTCAATTTTGTTTTCTCTGTTTATAGAAAGTGTATGTATTGCTCTGTGCATATCAATGCAATTTATCTGAGTTCTTATTACTGAAAGAGTGCTTTGCCCCGGTTCCCCAATCTTTTTTTCTTCGTCCTCCTGTTTTACACTGAAACAATTTAAACTTCAGAGGGAAAAATCCAATTTTGATGATTTTTAGAAGAATAGAAACATTTCCATACGTTCGGATGCAAGGATAATGCCATGTATAAGACCATCAGCAGTGGCAGCACGTTATTATTATTGTAAGAAATGCGAATACATGGCGGACATTCTTATTCGTTTTTTAAGACAGAATAAGGCGCATTGTATTGCATTGTTGTTGTAAACGAGAATGGCGACGATGGTATTATTCTGTGATGTACCTTTGTCATGATAATAGGCTATTCTTTGATTAGCTTTTTTCCTTTTTTATTTTTTAGTATCTGTGTCGCTGTCTTAGTCTTTGAACTCATTTTCGTTCGTCAAATTTTTTATTTTATTTTGCACGAGGGGCGACGATGATGATGATGATGACGACGACGACGACACAACCAAGCAAAAAAGCCAGAGGACACATATTAACATTTTGTGAGAGTTCGTGTGACGATTACGATGATGATAATGCTGGTGTTGAAAGACAGTATAGGAAATATAGTTATACAAACACACGATGAATGTATATATACCGCGTTCTAACGTATCCAAGATTATATTTTCTGATCGTTATGATTGTTCTTGCTACACTTAGCCATCATCATGATAATAGGGTTGAAAAGGCAACGAACGACAAAAGAACAAAATGAAAATTTTCAACGTAGGTATCCCATTTTCTGATTATTTTGACGTGACATCAAACGAAACTACTACTACCAGTAGTGCTCGTAGTAGTAGTAATAGTAGTAATAAAAGCAGCAGCACGGCAAAATACTCAACGCACTTTTGAAAGACACACACGTAAATCCGTGTTTACTTTTTACAGCACGCAAATAATTAAGTTTTACAAGAAATCATAATATAACATTTATAGTTTTGTGCCCTTCTACTGCTATTGCAACACCGGCACATAGAAAACGTACTGGCGTACTATTTTGTACACATGCTGGTTTACACGTACATACCTAATAGCGTTTACTCAAACACAATGCATAGTAATCATACGACAGTACGTTCCAATCTATTTATGTAGTTTATTATTAAAATGTGTCATTTTATTCATTAATTATAATAGAAGTACCATTTTGATGCTCAATTTTTTTCTCTGAAATGCGACATTTTTGTTTGACTCCTATTGTGTTATTTTACATGATTGCAAACAGGTATGCGTATGTACCTGTAGCGCTGTGTGCACATTTGTGTGGGTACAATATTAAAGGACAATCACACGAATCACCCTGCAAACAAGGCGTTATCTATCTATCTTGTCTAGTTGTCTACCTTTCTATAACTGAATATTTCAAAGTGTCACTGATCTTTCAAAATTGTCATGGTTACAATCACAGTTTTTTTGGTCATTTTGATAAAAGTTTTTTTTTCTTCGCTTTTTAAGTCTTTCGTAACAAACGTCAGATTATTATTTATTTAAGTGTGGCTGCCTATTAAGCGTATACGTACGCTACTACGTATGCACACTTGTTGGGAAACTTGTAGTGTGATTGTTTTGAAGATTGGTAATGATATTTAATGATAATTCACTTGACTCTTTGTAGCCCCCTCATTCTTAAAAGTACTAATCATGTTGGCACTAAATACATACTCGTAATCATGGAAAATTTATATATCCAAGGAATTGCAAATTTCGAATGGTGAACAACGACTAGAAATATAAATAAAAATGTTTTTCTATTATTTTTCTGGTTGAGCAAAAAGGAACTGTGAGATAATAATAATGAGCTTCATGTTTAAAGTGTCCACCATGACTACTACAAACACCAAATTATGCAAAAAGACCATAGAATTTAATACCTTTTCCTTTCATTCCTCCTTACTTCTTCTTTTTCATCTCCGTCACACACATACACACACTACTTATTTACTTCTTTTTTATTTTTTCCATTATTAAAATATTCAAAACTGGTATAAATGTCAGTATTTCTCTCCCTTTGTTCCAGCATTGCGGCGTTTTCTTGATGATAATAGCGCTTGGCGATGATGCTGTTGGTGTTATAGTGGTGGGTAGGCAGGCAGGCAGCCAGACAGGTAGTAAGTCTCACATTTTCCTTTTTGGCATATTTATAATCCGTAAACATGTAAAATAGGATATAAGAGTGCATTATTATCTATCTATCCACATCCAAAAAATCCCTGGTATCACCTTATAGTACGAAAGCAATAAGTAATAATCATAATAACGTTCATTTCATCTTTGTGTGCCCGATCTCTCTCTCTCTCTCTCTTTCTCTGTTTCTCAAATGGCTTAAACAGCAGAAAACTTTTAAATGACGTGTGTATCATTTGAAAAAGGATTTTTTTTTCTTGTAGAGTAAGTAGAATATTATGGACGCTCCCACTTTTTTCCTTTTCCAATCGTCATAATTCGTAATAAAAGCCTTTTTTATGAATTTTTCTTCTTCTTTAAAAATGCTTTAAGTACTGTTAAGTATCATTATTGTAGCTATGAAGCTATGCGACAAGAACGATGAACAAGATGATGATGATATTATGCATAGGTAGTTCTATAATATTTCTTACAAATTATATCTTTTTAGATTTTCCACTTTGTGCCTATGCACATCATTGCATTAAACCATCCAGGTCTGGTCATAGCGTGCTGATGCTGCTGCTGCTGCTCAACCTCCAAATACTTTAAAAAATGAAGTACAGCTATATAAATGAAAAACGAAGACGAAAACTATTTGATAATATTTATTACGCACAAAATAACCGAAAAGATGGAGACTGTGGCGACGATGATCCTCCTTCTCCCATTCGATTCTCTCCCTTGTTTGAGTGTCCACCCATTTAAAACTCTTTGTGGCAAATCCCAAATTTATGATTTTATTTTTTCCCTCGAAAAGCAGTAAGAAAAGGACTTTGAGCTGTGAGGAATGTACCAAGTGACGGTTGTTTGTGCTGTGGTATTTACATAATATACTTATTTGATGAACCAAAAGTTGGAAGAAAAAAAGAGGCAATGTCCACGCACCAAACAAAAAATCAGAGACTTTTATATTCCTCTCTATGTCGTATTCGTGTAAAAGTGCAAAAGGAGAGATAGTATAATAGATGATATGATGATATTAAATTTGACGTCGATGATAATGTGAATAACTCGCGGGCTTGTAGAAGACTGCAGAGGGTTTTAAATCATCTATCACAGCATTAAAATTATTCATTTAAAGCGATCACCGGCTGGTATTAAATATTAAAACAGTACGGCATAAGGACTTATGACAAGTACGCATGGACGCGTGTATAAGATACTAACCGCTACCATTTAGTATTTAAAATAAATTAAGTATTACTTTACGGGGCTGATAGGGTCACTAACTCTATACCTTACTTACAGATCATCAGATGATGATCAATTTCATTTTGCACTCTGCTGACTGGGTAAAATATGTGCAACTTTTTCGTTTGTTTGTATGAAGTGATAATAATAAATCCTACCTACCTGTAATAAAGTCTCAGCAGTGATAACATGATCGCAGGCATAGGAGCGTACTTGTGCTCCATTGCATTTTGGAGATGAAATCCAATAAATAGAAGTATAAAAGTAGCAGTAAATAAATATGTATATCCTTGTATTACTGTATTACTAATGGCATTGCTAAAGCTCTCTTATTGTTCTTCTTGGTTCTTGCTCACTGTGGGGACTTGTTCATATACGCTGTTACTCAGCACCGTCACCAACCCCGACCACTCCGACTTAAGTTTTCAACTTAATATTTAAGGATATAATGAACGCTACAAACATTTCTCAAGATTTTAGAGATGGCATTTGACAGATTGAGAAAGATTTAGTAGTTTTGTTTGTTGATGAGGAGAGAGAAGGAAGAAAAAAAAGAGAGATATCTATTTGTTTGCATATGCTTCTCTAATGAAATGACTGCAGACCCGGTATGCGTGGTTTCCTTACTCAACACAACACGTCGTACCGCATCGTTGCGTTGGTCGTATTGTTGTTTTGCTTGCACCGTTGTGTATATATACTCGGTCATCCTAACAAGTTGATATTTCACAGTTCATCCAAACTACTGCACACATTTTTCATAGAGATTTGTTTTATGGAGGTACAATTACAATTTCAGCTAAGTGGATTAAAAGGATCGTGAAGTTTTACGAATTCTCACATTAATTGTGCACAGGGAAACTAGAGACGTACATGGTATTTGGGAAAAAGGACGAGCAAAACTATGCGTATGATGATGTACAGAGTTTCTTCTTCGTACAATAAGTTAACTACCTAATCTGACGTTCCAGTTCTAGATCACATCACAAGCATAATTTTATACGTGTGCACTTGCAATAATTCCAATTACCTAGTTATTTTTATTGATCTGATGTAATTGTCAGCATGTCACAAATATATAACTGACACTGCAAAATTCCAAAAAATGTCTGATGTAAATAACTCACACAGAATACAGAATACCGCTGGTGAGGGTTTTGTGAAATGGTAAAACATGTGCGGAGCACCTGCAGCTTTATAAAATTATCATCAGATTATCTAAGATTCAGCAGAATGACACCACTTGAAAAATATGCAGTAGAAACGAGCATTAGAAACCCAAACCAATTTGTAATATGATTAAAAAATTAAAAGTACTTTGGGGCAAAAATAATTTTATATTTGTTTCAACTTGATGACTTGCATCGAACAGTAGCAGTATGGCATGTTGTAAGTGACACGTAAATCTTGCCTGGTAGATAAACAGTAGGGAAAGGGAATGGAAAGAAGTGTACGTACGTCCGTGATTCTAGTCGTCACCACAAAACATAGAGAGATCCTTCACTCATTTTCCCTCCTCTCCCTAGCTTTACTTTGTCACAACTTTATAATAATTGTGTCATTTTCATCAACATCATTGTGCTGCTCCTGACTTGACACTGAATTCGTTGTCCAACTTTGACTTTGTCGTTCTAGTGACAAATAACGCAATGCATGCGGAGTACATGTCATAATAGTTGTAATCTCGACTACCGAAACACATTCAAATATTGACTAACTCATAACGGTATCATCCCCATCATATCATCAACAACATGCAAACGACGCTTGTTTCGTTCAAACTGTGTATTTTTTCCCATTATCGTGATTCTCAAGATGTGATGAGATGAGCTGAGAGGAGAGATGAGGATGATGAGAGGGAGAAACCAAGACTACCAATGATGATGACGATGATCCCGAATTGTCAAAAAGACAAGTCGTGTTCGTGTTCATTCCATCCCACTATCCCACCGTCTCATAATAATAATAATAATATTACGCAGCCCAACATCAGGCTGCGGCAGCATTCTCATCCTCGTAGCAATAATAATCGTAATTATAACAGTCACAAAGTCGCGGCATAATGGACCAACTAGAAAGCATCATTATCAAAAACGATAGTAATAATAGTATGATGATGATGATGACAATGATGGTATGATACTATGAAGATGACGAGAGATGAGAAGGACAGTAAACAAAAAGAAGGTAAAAAAATTGAGACGCCATGATACCAAAGCCGACCAAACATCTTTCACCGCTACTCCCAGCACGTCAGTAGATAACTTCCACTCCGTCATAATATTCTCTTGCCGTTTCTTTTGCCACTTTACCTTCATACTATCTACCGCACCGCGGCGCGGCAACTATCTCCCATCATGCATTACATTGCACATTATTACTGCTTGCCATTTTTCTCTTTACACCATATTCTGGTTGTCTCGATACCAATTCGAATAAGGAGAAGTTCACAAAAATGGAAGTAGTTGTTGTACACTTTCGTATGAAAATAAAGTGTTTTCATTCATATTTTCATTCATTTACATTTATGTGTTCCCTGCATAAAATATCAACTACTTGCAAATGAAATTGTTAAATATTAAACGGCATTTTACGAAGGATACTCATAATAATGTCAGAGTTATGCATGATGATCATCGTGATGACGATGATCAAAAGCTTCTTTGACTCTTTTCCTGTACCTCTCTGACTTCTCTCTTACGGGAGAGTCAGGCAGGCTAGGTTCAACTAAAAAAGTCTTAATAAAATGAAAATGCATAATGTATATTTAGCAGTCTCTTGTCTGGCCGTTGTACTTTATGCTGTTTGTCTTCCTCTGATGATATTTACAGTATTAAAAGTATTTTTGTAGAACTGTAGAAGAGTCTGTTGTCTCTTTAAAGAGAGAGAGAGAGAGAGATGGAGAGAGTTCTATTATTGGTGTCCGTGTTAATAATAGCGATATAATAGTAGTTATAATCATAATAATAAGCAACGCCAAGAGTACATAAAAAGAGTTTTGTTCTTGTTCCCAAAAGCAAAGTCAACTCCCCGGGTCAATCATCATCATCAACGCTGTTCGCATATTTGTTTGTATATACAACTCTTATTTTTGCTACGAATACATATTAATATTATTATTATCATCATTACACACTTAGATCATGGCGGGGGTATGCAGTGCATATTAAAAATGAAAAGGGGAAAAATTATGTATTTTCTCCCAACCTTTTTTTCGTTCTCTCTCTGTATGTCTCTCTCTCTCTCTGTGTGTATCTGTCTGCCTTACCGAATGAGTGTATTTGCCAAGTAAACTCTTTTTGTGAGTTTAGGATAATTAAGCGTTTTCATATCATCTCATTATAATGTTCCACCATGCGGCAATGTCACGACGATGATGATGACTAAAAGCGTAAAAGAGTTAGTTTTGTGTGAGTAGTTAGTGTTTTTTAACCAAAGGCGGAATCATCACCATCACCATGCCTTATAGTGAGGAGAGAAAAGGACCTTCATTATTATTAGTGCTAGAACTATTACTATGGTAGCTTTGTAACAGAAAAGTATGAATATTAATAATATGACGAATACATATTATTATTATTATTATTATTTACTAGCTCTCATAAATTTTATACGTGCACGGTGGCAATGGTGATGTGATGGTGTAATGATGATGATTATGCTACACAAGAAGAGACAACAAATACTGGCATAACGCTATGTTAAAGACACAAGAACTGTAGATTAGATTCATGTTCATAATAAGAAGTAAAGGAGGGGGTGGTTGTGGAGGAAGGAGTCAAAGGGACACAAAAATTGGGAAACATGCAATACATTGCCATTGCTAGTAGCTGTCGCAAAGTGAACGTATCAAAAAGAGAGTTTTGTGATTTAGTCATTTCAAGTATGAAATTCAGTTTGGGACAAAGATATAAAAAACGTCACGGTCGTCTTGCATGACCACGACAACAAACGGAACTATAAGTGTATACCTATACACAGATCTGGTTATTGTAATGTTCTGTACGACCCGCTTGCCTTGGGATATATAATTTTTCTTTACGCATCCGGCCGTATGCATAATCTTACACAACTTACTTTTCTTAATTCAGTTTACACCGATCGATGGTTATATGGTAAATAACCCTGATATGTTCAAAAATGGACTCGAGTCAACCCTAGGAACAAATTTAGAAACTAAAATTACCTTAAATTGGGCACGCAGTATAGGTATACCAAGGAGTTGACTGCTATATTGCGTCAACAAGCCGTAAAATATATTTCAAATAACATTGAAATACATTTTCAAGAGCTGACTGCTATTCCAAAGCGCTATAGCAGACATATGTAGAAGAAACCTCACTAACATAGCTTGTAGTAGCCGAATTTTAACACAGTAACTTACGTTAAACTTGTGGACCATGTGTCTAAAAATTCGTCATTACCTCCAATTACGGGGAAGTCCGAGCCTGACAAGTATCATGAATAAATGAAGCTGTCTGTAATGAACAAGTATGAACTATACATACCTTTTCTCTGGACAACACTAAAATGTACACACTAGACAAGTGGGCAGAACTAGATTGTCAACATGACAACTACGACTCAAATTTGATTCATAAATTTACAAAGGACGCTAAAGTGCACATCTGAAGCAGTTTTGTGCAGCTGGTCCTACACTACAGTTGACTAAATCTTTTTATCTTTTGAAAATTTAAATACATCCAAAGCTAAAGAATATTATGTGTATTGCATATATTTCTTTACAAACGAATTTTTTCCTGTGCATGCCCAACTCCGTCGCTGTCTGTTCTGCTTACACCCCACAAACTATCGTCGTCGTCGTCGTCGTCGTCCTAAGTAATCACCAGGATCGCATTATACAGAAAATCTAAACACAATTAAAGCCTTTGTTTTGTGGTTTGTAATCAGGAACAACGGAACGGAACGGCTTGAAACAAAATTCAAACACACATATTAACTGACTGAGAGTAATCTGAGTGACTAAACTTTGATTTTGACAGAAAGGGGGCCCACAGAGGAAACGAAAGAGATAAACGACAACGAGATTTGATTTGTTGGGTTGGATGCAGGCATCTACACTACATCATCATTGTATCGAAGCGCTAAACAAATCCCACTCTAGGTAGTAGTAGATAGTGTATTATGGATTCTGTTATTCTGCGTATCTTGATGTCATGTGATTTTTCATAAAAACACATTTCATGTACGTAATCGTAACAGGATTATTATCCACGCTTATTATGAAAAAAGCATTTCTTCTTATTTCTTAATTAAGCCTAAAGGGCTTTTGGGCCTTTGGGGGTGAAGTGAGATTTCAATCAGCGGAAACAAAATAGAAGAATAGTAGTAGTCTTTATCAACAGTTCTTCTCTGCTCCGTTGATGATAGTGATGATAAAACAGTTAGAACAACCGCAGTTTAGGAACTCCTCTTAAAGTTTTCCCTTATTTATGAGCTGCTATATAGATGTATAATATGTCAAATGGTATTACACTGCAAAGCTTTACGTTTTCTTTATGAAACTTTGACGTCACGGCTCATCTGTCAATTTTTCTTCACACTGAGAGAATGCATATTCATGTGAGTAATTTGCTAAAATAAATTTCAAATCGCTCCGCACTTCCTCTTTATTTCATTATTTTTGTTGAAGAAGAAAAATTATATGTGCAATTTACAATATTTTCCTAACTTTTTCACTGCTACACTTCACGTTCATTTTTTGTGAATAACTACATAATATACATAAATATTTCACACCAGATTAGATAATAGTATAATGTACCGTGTCGTAGTGGTTTCGTTTGGTTTGGTTATTTCTTCATTCGCTCGTCCGTTCATTCGCCCATGCTCATCGTGGTCTCTCAGTAAAACTGCACTTGTTTGCGGCTCTTATTTTTCAAGTAATAATGTGCAGAGTGCAGATGCGTGCATACAGATATGCTATACAGTCATCATCGTGAAAAACGAACTATACATTTTTTATTCAGATTATGCATGCTCAACATTAATAATGAAGAACAGGGAGCATTGATATACTTATTATTTCAGTGCTCATCTCATCATCATTACTCCTGTGCAGAACAACTTACACACACACACATGCGTACCATCCTGTGGATTATGATCATGTGTCATCGGCATCATCAACATCATCTGGGCTTTATTATTACTGTTTCTATCCTTCTTACTGAAAAAATTGTCTTTGCTTTTGGAGAAAAATAGTATTATGTATACTCATCGAAATGTTACAGCTCTGTACTCTCACTTTGCTGCTGTTATTCCGTGGAAATTTTGACAAACCAGAGACAGAGGTAGTGCGGTGCTGCTGTGTTGATAGCACAGAGAGAGAGAGAGAGAGAGAGAGAGCTTCTTCAATAGCGGGTATCAAGTTTTCTTGATAACTTCTCCATTTCCTCTTGACGACTACTACATACAGACCGACTTGACGTCGTCGTCATTGTAGAGGGGCACGCTTTAATGCGCTATTTCCGTTTTGCATAATTACGGACTTTTTATATGCATTTCATTTTTAACGTAACACCTATTACTGTAAGCTACATATCATATTGCCTACTTTACCAAGAAAAACCATGTCTAAAAGGATACAAGTGTAAGGGCAATAACAATAAAAAGTAGTCGTAATAATGGCAATAATTCCTCGTGTGTACATAAGAAATATACTAAGAAAGGGCATAAAATAACACTAGCAGACACTGCATTGTTGAACAAATAAAATGTTTGAGGAATATCTGGCAAACTTTATTGAAATGTAAGTTTCGCCATGCTTTCTGACTACTAGATGTACATGTTGTCAGTAGTCACTAGTGTCAGTGTGCGAAAAGCTGGATATACCGCCGGTAATTCAACAATCAAATTTTTACTAATGCTGAGTTTTAAAAAATGCTTGATTTTGGCCTCACCGTATACCGGAGTTCGGGTGTTATATGTACACTGCTGGCAACAATGAATTCAACAATATAAACTCAAATAGTTGCGACGCTTTTACCTTTAAAGCCAAAAAGTAACATATAAAAGTAGCTTGAAATTTAGTTGCTTTAACCTCACAAATATTAGATATAAAGCAGAATTTCAATTGCAAACAATGAGCTGTAGTAATTAAAATATGAATGAAGGAGTTTATGCTGCACATGTATGCTCCTGAAAACGCCATACTTACACAAGTACTAGAAACAGACAAAAACTCGTTAGGTTTGGAAATGCCAGAAATGAACGCAAATTATTACTAACTAATCAGAAAGCCTTTATCTGTAAAGAGGAAGTTCAAAATTATGCTAATTTCCCCCAAAAATTAAAACTTAATGAACAATATCGTGAGTAAACCTACAATTCAAATCTGTTAATACTAAGCACACACGAACTAATACTAAAAGTCATTAAAAGCATTGTTGACTTTACATGTGGCAGCACTGTATTCCTTGTAGTGAATAGTGACCTTTTTCGATATATACAATGACAGCATAAATGGTATGCCTACCTAAGCTATGTTACGCGAGAGACATCTTTCTTAAAACAAAAGTTACAAGCTTTGTTAAGCTGTGAAGTGCAGGTATTGATGCAAAGTTGTCAATCACCTCAGCAAACTGGCAACAAAAATGATATTATAATGACTTTTGTTTTTAAGAGGTTGTGCATCGCAGCACGGTGTGTTCAGCTTTGCGCACATGCAGGTATCTCTGACATTGGCATACTACTAGGAATTGAATGCTGACTTGTGGAATAATATGTGTTCTTCATTCTTCGCTTGTCCTGTTCCTAAGAAATGATGATAATGCTAAAGAAACTTTTAAAATAAATTCAACGGTCATTTTTATTGCGGCTGTTTCACTATTATTATTATCATCATTGTTATTGCTGCGTGCAGAATCAGTCAGCACAACCATTGACTTTGAAAAACGCCATTTTCCTTCACATAAAATACTTTTCAACTACGGCCTGCTTCTTGTAGTAATAATATCTGTTTTTTCTATTTTAGCAACTTGCCTGTTCTTGCGTAGGTATTATTACAGCAAACTCTGGGGATGCTAATTAGACAGCGACACAGGCTGCTGTTGGGGTTCGCTGAGAAGAAGAGCAGAGACGAAGAAGTGCTCAGTGGAGGGAGACGATATGACACGACACATCATTGTAGATATGTGTATTCATATATTTTTACGTACAATACGTATGCAAGGAAAGGAGAGACCCGCACCTGACTCATTTTACTGTTCTTCTGGCTGGACATAGACCGGATGTCAAGACTTGTTTTTATACACCTGGCATTTATTTTATTCCTTTCGTGACCACATTTAATGTATGTAACGCGGCATACAATAACTTTGTACTTGTTGTTACTCCATTCAGTCTATGTCCTCCCGTCACCTTTATCCGTCTTACTGCAAATACGACTAGTACCCAAAGTCAAATTAATACCCCATTCCAATATCCGTGCACTCTCACCCAAGTACGACGACGGTGTCGGCATTCAAGGTGGATTCAAGAAAGGAAAGGGGTTGCGTTGTAAAAAGGGTTCATCAGCTTCTTTTTACTAACCTTATCATCAATACTATCAATACATTTATAATGAAGTATCCGTTACCCACCTTTCATTTTTTGAATGCGTGATTACTACGTATCACATATCAATACCGTTTCCACCCATTCTCTTTTGCAATAAAACCTTTCCGTCGTAAAAACAGACACGGAGTGGCACCGTTCGGAAATAGTAAAAACGCGAGTTAACAACTAATTTCCGTGAATATACCTATGAGTTTGCACTAGCAAGTTACTTAAAGTAATATAGTTTCAACGTGCTATGTAAGGCATGTAAATAATTTTTATACGACTACATAAAATCGATCCCGAACGGTTGGGTCGGGTAGTTTTTAAATAAACACATTTCCCTCTGCAGCTTTTCATCGTTCGACTGTTTGTCGCTCATCTAATCGCTACTCCAACACATTTGCATATTCCAAAGATAATTTTTTATCAGAAGGCATAATTTTTGTACACCTCTCGAGACAACTCCATTGTACATGGAGAAAGAGTTTACATTATCATCGTCCATCATCAACATCATCACTTCTAATTTATTCATCATCATTATCATTCAATAGCAATATATGACGCTTGCTCGACCTTTACGTCACTTAGAGTGGAACCAGTAAATCAAATACGGATGCCGAGAAGTGCTTCACGATGATGATTCTATTTAAGCAAAAATTTTCCTTTGAAGATTAC
>JAHZNE010004070.1:0-10331 GCA_027744055.1 Callyntrura sp. NNG-2020
CTGTGGTGTCTGGTAATAATATGTGTGTAAATGAAATATTCGATTAATGTGAGGATCGCCAGAAATTTGTTGTCCTGTTTCTTCCCGTTTCATTATAATGATAATATAAGGCTGAGTAATGCAGCACAGCTACAAGAAAGTTGCTATAAATAAAATCACACTGAAATTTTAAATTCTTCAAGTAGTCGTCTTACACACGTATCATATCAAGCACTGCAAAAGGTCTACTGAGAGGTTATTAATGACCTTTTCCAAGAGGAGCTTTCAGCAACTTTTTCTCACTCCTGTGATGTCGTCCTCCAATATGGTAGACCACACCGGGCTTTGAACAATATCTTTTTCCTTAAATGAGACAAACTGTGCTAATATGCACAGTATGGGCGCTCAGCGGTAATATCCGCCATGGTACTGGCTAGCACTAGCACCGCACACATTTTGTCAATTCATTCATTCAACGATCAAGTATCAAATGAGTTGTTATATTATATTCTTTACATTTTTACCTACAAAACATTTTCCCATCTCTCTCCAATTTCAATTGACACATCTCCAATCTCAAGTTCCAAAACAACCCAATAATGCAATAACGACATTTAGTCAAACTCACCGTCACGTCGACACCGGTCCGTAGCCAAAGCTATTCTTATTCCTCCCAACATCACAGCTACTTTAGATATAATATCCTTTATCCTGAAGTTTCCGTTTTTACGTATGACCAAAACCGAATCCCACAAACTAATCTGTCTACCTACACATTAGTTGGTACACATAAAAGCCTCCTCTCCACTATATGCGTGTACACACATGGACATTTTCAGCAACAATACCAATATAACAATATCTCATCCATCACTAACTACAATACTCACTCTCCTACAATTACACATTGTATCTAATTTTTTCTCAAGGGAAACAAGATACAATTTTAAGAAAATCTCCGGCTCAAAGCTCAACACTTGAAAACCTCTCTTCATTCTTCCATTTTTCCTTTTATCTTTTTTCCAGTAGTCGAAGTGACTAAAAGGAGCAGAGAGAGAGAGAGAAACCTTTTGGTATCGCGAGTCGAAACTCAAAACTTTACCAAACTACCTATTATAAACCCCGTGTTTACGGCTGTATTGACACAGTGGTTTCTGAGTATTTTAAAATGCACACCTCCAAAAACACCATAAAACAACATCACACACAACAAGGGAAAAAAGCAGCAACAGTTTCTCTCTCCCTTTCTCTCTTCCATTTCCAAAAAGCAAACCACTTCAAACTTTCAAATAATAATAGTAATAAAATAGATACATTTTCACAAATGATTCACAACTACTGCTGCAGCAGCAGCAGCAGCAGCAGCTTTCCATCCTCCTCGTCTAGAAACGATGCCGTCATTTTTCGTCATCTTCACGAATGGCGTGTTTCATTTAAGAAAAAAGTTTACTTGTGCATGACTGCATTGTTGCACATCTCTCTCTCTCTCTCTCCGATTTCTTCCTTTTTATTATTTACTTTGATTATTAGCCCCATTCTTTGAGAAACCTTCTCGCTCTCTCAAATCGGTCCTTATTCCCTTTGCTTGTGTAATAGTGTTTCTTTTTCTCTTGAAAACCTCAAGTGTATCTTTATAGTTAGAAAGAAGTTTTTTTTTTCTCTTTGTCAGTAACAAACCACCTTACAAAACTGCATCGTCGCACATCGCGCGTAATAAATAAAAATAATATTCTTTTTTAGTCATCATCTCCTCATCATCTTCTTCAACGTGTAGTATTATTATTATGCATCCAGCTAGAAAACACAAAAGAAAAAAATAACACACACACAACATATTAAAAAGACGACGGTGATGAGCTGAGCACTGAGCTCTCCTTTCTTTCTTCTCTACTTCTCGTCGTCGTCAGTTTTTTTGAAAATTAAATTTTCATAAATGATTACGATGATGAAGAGAATCAGAAAAAAAGCTGCTGATGTTGTTATTGTGCAACAAGAACACAAAGGGGGAAGGGAAACGAAAAATGCAATAAATGCATTCTGGTGAAAATTCAAGGACTCATCCTCCTTCTCAATCATCATAAACGTTTTCATTCAATCCTATTGTTCTTTTCCATTTTCCTCCTCGTCGTCGTAACCAACTCTCTCAATAGTTATATGTTTATGTCTGCGGAGATATTTTAAATTCTCCTCTTCCTACTACTAGTGGGTTTAGTAGTGCAACTGGTAGAAACAATTTCTTGCTCAGATGAAGAAAAAAAAGTGAACATAGAGAGAAATTATAGGCGGCGCGCTTTTATTTTGTGAAAATGTGTAAATGCTCATACACGCATAAAAATTAAAAACGAGCAGAGAGAGAGGAATGAAAATTCAAGGACTCATCCTCCTTCTCAATCATCATAAACGTTTTCATTCAATCCTATTGTTCTTTTCCATTTTCCTCCTCATCGTCGTAACCAACTCTCTCAATAGTTATATGTTTATGTCTGCGGAGATATTTTAAATTCTCCCCCTTCCTACTACTAGTGGGTTGGTAGTGCAACTGGTAGAAACAATTTCTTGCTTAGATGAAGAAAAAAAACGTGAACATAGAGAGAAATTATAGGCGGCGCGCTTTTATTTTGTGAAAATGTGTAAATGCTCATACACGCATAAAAATTAAAAACGAGCAGAGAGAGAGGAGGAAAAAAAAGCAATCTTTTTTTCTAAAAGCTTCTTTGCACTCGTAGGATTCCACAAAATAAAGCGATAATTGCAAATGAGAGGGGCTGAGCTACTCGAGCTGAAGATATTCCCGGAGTTCATTTTAGTAGTAAGCGCATTCACAAAGATAAAAATGGAGGGACGACTACTGGAGTCGGGAGGAAAAAAATATAAGAAGTTCGTCATTCTCTCAGTCAGCTTATTACATCGCGAGTCGCGACGCAGTTAAAATAAAAAAATGTTAGGACGAATTACCATTGAATCCGGTACAAAAGCAAATAAAGTGGCAGTTGAAATAATAAGATTGCTTGAAAAAATACCAAGAAAAAAACGGTTAAACAATGACAAACAATTAAAGTTTGTTTGTAATATAAAACGGTGACATAACAAAAATCAAAGTAAAAATCGATATAATGAAGACACGCATGATAGAGCATTTTTTTGTTTGAAGAAAAACGAAACCAAGAAGACTTTTAGTTTTTTTGGTTGGACACGATGTCCTTCGATATTGTTTGATTAGTAGGTGCTCTAGTGAATTGTCTGGGTCCCCTTCATTATTACTGTAACAATTAGCTATTTCTGTCAAGTCATCTGGGATATTGCTTTTGACTCGAGTCGAGAGTAGTAGTATCGTTGGTTTTAGTTTCTCGTGAAGGAACAAGAAAGGGTCCCCCTTCCTTTTCCCTACAATAATAGTGCACACAGCAGACTTTGCGTGCCTTCCATCATTATCCGTCCTGTTCGCTCGATCCCTTCCAATTAATTACGGAGGAACGATTTAATTTTAATAGTGAACTGAATGTACTTAATAAAAAAAACGACCCTTTTTGAGCTTGGCGGACGTCTCTTCGTGTTTGTGTTTTTGATACCAAGTTGTAACTTTAATCACGTCATGTCTATCGAAGTCCGTGTTTGTTTATGTACTGCTGTACTGCGATGATATTTCCATCATTGACTCCAAAAATAACAACAATGTTCAATGTGGAATTGCATTTTCAGTTAGTAAATATAACCATTTGCGTTGAATGCGCTCGTTGTTGTCGTTTGTTTTGCCGTAAGTTCATTTTCGTTTCGTGTGTTTTGGCGTTTGCGTTTGTTGGCTGGCGTGCATCTGACAATTTCCTTCCTGTCTGTTGCCTCCTCGCCGCTGTGTCATCATCATTACCAAAGATTAAAATTATGAAGAAGACACACAAAAAGTGCGTGACTCACAAAATCAAAATCATTTCGTTGCTGTTGCCATAATCCAAAATCCCAGCATCGTCTTCTTGGCGGTTAGGTTGTCGTCGCCATCACTTTAGTGTAACATCATCATCATCATCGTTAAGTAGCTGAGCTGAACTGCTTTTGTATCGTCACCAACGACATCATCATTATTAATGGACATACTACGTATGTAGCGTAGTATAAACTTTGTAACAATCATGCACTACCCTATTTATCTAAAAGTGTTTTAACTAACGAGCATCAAGCATAATCATCCCCATCATTGTCATTATTTTCATCACGACGGCATGTTTTCATTATTTTTTTATACATTTTTTTGTCGCGATATAATATACTTATATGTTTTTGTTTGTTTGTATCTTTTCAATGAAATTTAGGTCTCGTGCTGTTGTCTCTGTCAGTGACAGCAGTGCTCGGAGATGACATGAAAGATGTGAAAGAGGGGGAAGATGTGATACTCGAGTGTCGGTTCGGATCTCATCTCATCAGTCGTGGACCCACGTTCTACTGGGCTAGGTCGAATGCGAGAGACAAGGATAATGTCGCAATCGAGGGAACACCGCTGGAGCAGAATTATGAGTAAGCAAAATTGTATTCGTTTGTATTTTTATTTTTTTCTATCTCTCTCAAAAAATAATCATCGTCGTTATATGGGATTTTTCTGAAAAGTTTATGTGGTTCATCAATCAAAAAGTTTAATTACCTCGTGCAATCATCGATGGGCCATCTACGCAATAATGCCACTTTTTATCCCGAAACTCATTCTATTCTCATTATTCAAAGGCAATTGACTATCAACAGTCGGTCGGTCGGTGGTAGTTTGACCCACCTATTTTTCAAATGACTTGATTTACTATCGTTTTCCATTTCCATTTCGTTTTTTGCGAAAACCTTCAACTGTCAATAGATATTTGTTGCATAATAAACAAGCTATCTCAAATAAGCAGTCGTCAACCGACGCCACCACTGCCACCACCAGCTTTAATGGTGGTGCTGTACTGTTCTCTTGACTCATGGCCTGCTCTTGACATACCAGTGTGTTACAGGTTATTTCGAGAAAATATAGAATGTCTAAAATAAAAAAAACGAAGGGGAAAAACTTGATTTTTTCTTTGCGTTAAAGTAAACTTTGCAAACGTTAATTTGCATTTTTCTATTATATCATCGCATCGTAGTAGTCGTCATCCTCGTGAGCACAATCAACCATTGTTGCTGTTTTTTCTCCCCTTGCAATATTAATCTGCAATATCATCATCAAGTTGATATGATACGCTTGCATGTATTTATTCAAGTTATCTCTTTTAACTTTGTACACAACACGACACATACAGGACAACTTTTGAAGTTGACTGTAATAAAGTCTCAGCATGACATTTGAATTTTTTTTTTCTTCTTCCAACTCCACTACGTGTACTCTACCACAACTTATTTTACTTCATCAATTTTTATGTGCGTTTTTATACTCGACGGAGTTGCTGTTGATGACTTTTGGCATGACACAATTGTATTTTTTCCCCTTTCCCAACAAATATTTACCTAATCGCAATGCATGTATAATAAACTCGACTTGTTTTAATTTCAATATTGCCATTTATTAACCTCCACTTTTTTTCCAAGAAAAAATTTATTTCTCCATCAGTTGCAGACCTCTTGACTGTCGGAAGAAAATGAAGTGGAGGATTACTCTATAAAAGTAATACCTAATATGAACCAAGCTCGACGCAAAAAAGTAAATTAACAACAAAATATGCGAACCTGTATACATTCACTTATTTACTTAAAACGTACTTTTTTCCCAAAACATTTGTTTTAATCAAAATACTTCCAAGTATAGAGAGAAAATGAGAGAACCGTACATGTTTTACGTTTTCAAGAAACACCTGTAATACCTGACTAACTAAATGAGGAACAACCGACGCGACGACGACGACGACGTCGTCGTCTTATCCCGAGAAGGAAAATAAAATAAGCATATAATAATAATAATATAGATATAGCGAGGGTTGTTTTTTGCACGATGACACGGTGGTGGTGGTGACGATGATGATGATTGTGGTGATCATCAAGAAAAGAAGTAAATAATGGACAGGTCGTTTTTATCGTCGTGACATGTCATGTTGAGCCATTAACAACCTCAGAACAGAACAAGATACATGGTCCAAGAAGGCTCAAGTAGTAAATCTGTGTGCTGTGCGCGCATCTTATTTATTTGCCACTTGTACCCGAGATGTACATTATATTCCCGAGATCACGTCGTTCCTTCTCTGTTTATCGAAGAAAAAGATATACAACCATCCCCCATTATCATCATCACCGCCGTGAACAAAAAATACTAGCTTATCGTCAGATTAGACACTTAAACCTCCGTCGTCCTACCGTTCCATTGAATAACAACAGCAATAGCAAAAAATCTATACAATTCATCGTCACTCGCAGGGTAGAAACAGCGGTAGTTTCGTGCATGCCGATGACTAAAGGTTTTGCAGAAAAGAATGAGATAAAAAAAGTTGGCAATTACAACGCTACAGGTTCTCGCATACAAAAATTTTCCTTTACCGGATTTGTGAGTAAACCGAATTTGTTGTTGCAAAGTGGTAACTGGTGTATTAGTATTCTCCGTCTTTCAGCATATCGGCAAACACCGACAACAACCATGAAGATTGAACACTCATCCCTCTAGTCATTATTATCAGCATATCATCATGAGACAGTCATTTGTTTTTATAGTAGAATTTTTGCCAGATAATCTAGAATTTTTTTACCTGCCCTCACTATTACCACTGCTATTACAGCTCCTGCTAGAGTTGTTCGATTTGAAACAAGCACTTGTCAAAAGAAAAAAAAACACGAGAGGAGTTCACGCGATGATCGTCGTCGTCTTCATCATCTAAAGATGATTATCATGATAATGATGATCGTCGAACACATCTTATCAACTGTGTAGTAGTGTGGCTTCTCTTCACCTGGGCCAGTTTATAATTACCTGAGAGAGTTTATGTATGATTGTGGCGTTCTCTTGCTCAAGCTGTGAAGAAAGAGAAGGACCTGTGATTATTACTATTTTTTATTTTATTTTACTCTTTCACTCATTTTTAAACGCATATCTGTACATCTGTCTGAAAAATATGAAGAAAAAAATCCAGATTCTGTTTTTTCTTCTTCTTTTGCTCTTATGCTGGGTCTGACAGTCACACAGCTATAATAGTAATAATAGACAATAATCATTTTTTAATGTGCTGCGCACGTTTCTTCACACGGATGGTGCATCTCCCTGATGATCTCTGGTGGTAGGTATCTTCTTGGCTCTCTCTCCCTGATTGACTGTCATTGTTATCGGGAAAAATTATATGCACTGACTATTCAAAATTCAAAAAGTGCGAGATCCCCCAGCAAGCAGAGATTACATACTACTGCCACCCGTCATTTCATCATCATCCTGGTGGCAGCGTGGCCTGTTTCATATAATTCTTCTCATTTTCCACCTTAGTTACTGTGTGTTATTTGGTGACCACCATCAAGCGCCACAGCAGCAGGCACAGCAAATACCGGCTTTTTTGGCAAGCTTGTTTTGTTAAATGCTTGTTACTTAACAGCACATCGTCATCATTATCATCAGTATTCCTATTGTCAGTTTAAAGCATCGGTACTACCAGCATAGCAGGAGCAGCCAGTCTCAGAAAAATGCTTTGAGTTCAGTTATGTACTTTTTTAATTATTAGACTCATTACTATTGGCTCGTTCTCTCTCTCTCTCTCTTTCAGTCAGATAGCAGCATATAGGTACCTATTGTCTTTTTCTTTCTATTTAAGAAAATCATTTTCATTCCTGAAATTCGATATCCTCCTCCAGGCCCCCAACCCCTGCATTGATACAGCCATTTGTCTTGCCGCGCAGTTTTACCAACAAAATAGTATGCATGGCCAGAAGAGAATAATTTGTAATCTTGTATCGTGTCGTATCATACTGTATTCCATCCTATCGTTAGCATCTGCTGCTGATGAATAATTTAGATTGCACAATAGATCACCAATCCAATAATCGTTTTTCATCATCAGCAGGAGATTACCTATACTTTTTTGTTTCGCTTTATTTTCTGCCCCAAGTGAGACAAGACACTGGCTTACCAAAAGAAGGAAATGCCACCACATGCGGGCTTTTTTTCTTCGTATATAAACTCTTCGTGGGTTTAGATTAGAACTACAGATGATGATGATGATGATGGTGATGGGCAACAGACCATTAAAAAATTATCATTTATTCATTTATCTCTTTCGTAATACCAAAAGGGATGAGAGGTTGAGGACGACGATCACCATCATGATGCACTTGGAGACGACTTTGTGCAAAGGAGTAAAAGTGTTGTAAAGCCTGTCCTTTATTACCTGAACGGGATATGATTAAATGTATTATTTAATCGTTAAAGATTAGATATTTATTTTAAGGGATGATTATCTCGTAGTATGTATTCCCTTGTAAAAAGTTTTTGACTTTTCTGCGACTGCTGCTGTTAGCTCGAATTTTCTTCTTCTTCTCCTCCTCAGAGGATGGTTGCGTCTCTAAGCTTCCTGTGGAGTCCGCCCGCTGTCTCTTGTGTTTTTTGGGTGTGCCATGTCTGTAGCGCCTAATATAAGTAGACAGCAGCATGCAGCGGCTGCTGGCAGAGAAGGGCAAATCGCAGCAATGATGCGAATGCTCAAGTTATCATTATCCAACCGTTTTGATGTGTATTTGATAATAATTTACCAGTACAACTACCACTATTACAAATCTGTTACTTACACATACCTTACGTGCTTATTATTATTACTTATCTAACCTTAACTTGTGCCCGTATTTGTTTTTGAAAGAGGAGCAGTCCAAGTAGATTTGATTTATCATTTCATTTCATTTTTTCATTGATAAACAATAAAATTGCGTATCTGACTTGACTTGAGAGTCGACTCTTTCAAATCTAAATCAAAAATGACCTTCTGGGATCACTGCGGATGATGATGATGGTCATATAGCAAGTGCAATCATGGCACCACCACCACAGCACAAAATACGCACTCTAGACAGCTATCATCTTAATAATCTTCTCCTTCAATGATGATTACCCACTCCATATATGATTTGTGGGAAAGGAAATCGGAAATTACATTTTTCATATAAAGTCAATAAGGCCCTCTCTGTCTTTCCCTCTCTCGCTTGGTCATACATAAAATAGGTAGGATGTTTGTTTAATAAACTCGGATTTTTTTCTCTCACTTGATTATTATTACCTTCTTGGTCGTCTTCATTTCAAAATTCCAATTTTATTATTATTATTATTACTTGCCCACTTTGACCCTGGCAAAGTCAAAACAAAAAAGTATATCTCCTTCCTCCTATCGCATCCTGTCACAATATATAGCAGTTAGAATTAGTAGCAACCATACCATCATCATCATAAAGATAACCATGATTGCCTTTTGCTTAACGGACAATGATTATGATGATGACGAAGAATGGAGGAGATTTGATGATGGTCACAATTGATAGTGCCACCTGAGAGGTGAATAAAGTCAGACCAGAAAAAAATACCAGCATCATCGTCATCATCCTGAGCACAGCTTCTTTCTGCCACTACTACTGTTACTGTACAAAAGGGTAAAAATGCCATAATAATTTTAATGAATTGCTGGCATCGCTCATCATGACGGGAATGATAACTACGAAGATGATGGTAGCGGTGAAGATTTTTGTAGCTCAACTAGTGAGAGCGACCCTGATGCTATATGGTCTTTTGTGTATAATGTGGTACCTGGTGTCATGTTATGATTTTCTGACTCACTCTTTCTTATTGGTCGTAAAAATGAAAAAACAAACAAAACATTTCAAAGTTGGTATTTGGTAATCATAAAAAAATTACTACGCGAAGAGGATGATGATGATGGGGACGAGGTGATGTGCATTTTGTGTAGTACGGACGGACGAAGAAGGTAATATTTTTTTCTGGTTGCTGCTACTTGTGACTTGTACGTCTTTTATGAAGATGGTGGCGGCGGGGATGGTTTGTACTTTGTTGTTTCAGCAGAAGATTACGTCCTTTAATATTACGACGGGGTATGAATTCATCTAGAGAGGCATTTAGTTAGTACGGTGATGGTGGTTGTGGAGGGTTTGGCTAGATTCTCCCTTTTTCCCAATCTTTATGGCGATTTTTGGCATACCTTTTGGGATTACATCTTCTTTGATGATGATGACGATAATGATGATTAGGTAGTGAATTTTACGAGAAGTCAAACAAAACTTGACTTTTTTCGGCTGCTGGTTTAAAAAGTATATTTTATCAACAGCCGTCATAAGTTGTACGTAGAAATTATAGCAAGTGACCTTTATGATGCTTCTGTTTCTCTCTCTCTCTCTCTCTCTCTCTCTCTCTCTCTCTCTCTCTCTCTCTAGAG
>JAHZNE010004071.1:0-12808 GCA_027744055.1 Callyntrura sp. NNG-2020
ATGCTTTTAGGGTTTCTCAAGTGAACTAAATTTAATTTTAAACGATTTCCATTAATTGAATTAAAAGGTGTGACTAAAAGCAAAAAAGCAGACCATTCAAAAAAAAATTGGTCAAACGTCTGCGGTTTGACTAGCTGATCTCTAATTAAATTTTGTAGAAATCGTGTTATGAAAATTTGCACTCCACCAGGCTATATTGTAACAATGACACTGTAACTGGGAAAAATTCCCGGTACATTATATGTTACTGAATGAGACTTTAGTTGCGTATGATAAATAACGACAATATTCTTAATTATTTTAATATGTAACTTGATTAAATTATAGATATAATTTAAAAAAGAAAAGTTCTAACAATATTAAGTTTAAAGCCATTTAACTTTTATAAGATTTAAAATAAGAAAGGCTTGCAATTTTAGTTGTTAGCTGTTACAACAATATTTTAATACAAATGTAATTCATTTTTATTTTCGTATTGTATAATTAATTTGGGTTACTGACTGGCATGAGTCAAGAGTGGTGCCTATCGTCATCATTAAACAGTGGCCTATTAAATTCGACTTTCATGGTTTATTGACACCAGTGTTGAATTATTGAGCCTCTCTATATTATTACCATAAAAATATAAAATGCATTAAGGACTAAAACGTGACCAGCAACGGGTGTAACCGTTGAAACCATAAGGAATATTAGTTTCCATACCTACATGCCAACTAAACAGGCAAAAGACTGGTTTTATGCATATAACTGGACGATAAGTGGCCTTTAGTTAACGACTGACAACCCTCTTCGAGGTACTTTACTGGAATTAGATGCACACAAAACGTTTCCCCATGGCAATAACATATTTCCGAGGAAACTCTCTAAATTCTCTCATTTTACCAGTAATTTCCCCCGGAAAAAATCATGCCACTGGTATACTCTCCCAGTCGACGGAAGACTCCGGAAATGGAAATCGTTGCAATTTTGCAAATTACATTTTAGTTTACCTTAAGCTTTCTTATCACCTTTTTTACTCTCCTTTCAAAATTGAGCTGAGGCCCTCTGGTCAGTACATCCTTCGCAGTAATATCTTCCATAAGATAGCATCTGGTATTCTGAACACGCTCGGGTTTATCTACCGAATCGCCGATTTTCGCATCATCCTTGCTGACTTGCTGAAGGATGAGCTGCTGTCTAGTCCCCAAATTTATTTCCGTATAGCGGCCCACCTTGTTTCACTTTCCTTTCAGATATCTACCCTGTACCGGTTTTGGTTGCATCCACAGGACTACGTCGACATTGTTAATTTCGCGTATCATCAAGGGGACTCCTGCAAGCTGCTAAAGGGGGGAAATGCAGTAAGCTTTTAAATAGCCAGACGATCAGTGAATAATTAGACTTTAAGTGAAAAAATTTGACNGCTAAAGGGGGGAAATGCAGTAAGCTTTTAAATAGCCAGACGATCAGTGAATAATTAGACTTTAAGTGAAAAAATTTGACTCTTTTATGTTTCAGTTTCAAACTCGGGTTTTTACGTGGACTGCTTGTCTTTTCTACTTGGGGAATGCCCTACAACAAGTTATGAATCTTTTTATCTTGGCCCCTGTTGCGACTTGGCATATAACCGTATGGAACAGACAATTGATTTCGTTTGGGTGGTATGCATTTTTCCTGAGGGGAAATGCCACTGACGCTATAAACACGAATCCAGCGGTGGATACCTTGTCGTGGGTAGATTATAGTATGGTCATTTTAGTAATGGCTGGACGCTTCAACAGGTTAAATATGTTTTAAAAAATTAACTATTATGTATGCGTGTGATTAAGTTGAACTTAAAATGGGATCGACCCAAACATTTCATTTTTCCCTCAGTCAAATCGTCGGCTACATTTGCGACTTGTTCGTAATCCTAACAGCGGTGAACGTGTGGTTGATCACGATTTCCTTTGTTAGACATATTAACGCGGACATCGTAATGGCAAAATGTCACCCAAAACTATCGACCGGGAAGCGCTTGGCATGGCCAGAGATTTACTGGGCGTATAAAACTCTCCGGGAATTATTCTACCGTGTAAACAAACCATTTGGTGCATCCGTCATGCTGTACTTGGTAGATTCGATGTTGTTTCACTCCGTCGCTTTGGATGCTTTTATCGGTGGCCGGGAATGGACGTACCGGGTGAGGCTGGTGTTTTTTATGATAACTTCTCTGATGACCTTCATCTTTGCCGCGGATGCATGTCGACAGGTTAGAGTGGTATCTTGGTAATAATTAATTTCGCGTAGTCTACGTGATTACCGGTGGTGGAAGAAACACATGAACTCGTTCATTATGTCGTTAACTATTTATTATTCTGTGCTCACAATCAGTTGGATGCAATAAATCACTGGTTATCGGTGGATAGCAACCGGAAGAATGTCCCTGTTGATATGATAACTTCTCTGATGACCTTCATCTTTGCCGCGGATGCGTGTCGACAGGTTAGAGTGGTATCTTGGTAATAATTACGTTCGCGTTGTCTGCATCTGCATTGGTTACCGATGTTGGAGGAAACACATGAAGTCATTAACTATTGATTATTTTGTTCTCACAATCAGTTGGATGCAATAAATCACTGGTTATCGGTGGATAGCAACCGGAAGAATGTCCCTGTTGATGAAATGAATGTGGTCAAAGAAGAAATACAAAATCACTCTACTGGACTGCGAGGAGGAAATATTTTTACTGTGACTTATTCCGTTTTGTGGAGTGTAAGCGAATCAGCACAACTTATCCAGCATAGTAAATTCTAACGTTTCTTTTTGTTACACTTTGGGATATAATTAATTGTTGTCTCGTTTCATTGAAGGTTTACACCAACGTGATTACGTACTTTATTATTTGCTTGCAAACTCGGCAAAAATCTTGGACCTTACTGTAGAGAGATTAATTTAGAAATGTGAAATGAATCGGAAAGGGCCTGACGACTGGATTAGATTATAAAATGATTCATGATGATTTTAATTATATTGAAGAAATAAAAATTTATAAGTGATTGAAGTGATTCATTGCATGGGCAGACTAAAAATGCACGTAATAAAATGTTATTTAAAAAACAATAAAACTTTAGACAGTAAAAAGTCATATTATTTTTGTACAAAGTACAGTGCAAAAACTGTTTTGCAAGAACGCCGTACATAATTTACTTACCAAAGACATTTGTATATTTTATTCACGATCACAATTTCCATTAAAAACCGAAATTTATTGCAAACTTCGTCAGAAATTGGAAAACAGAATAAATTGAATAATCAAATTGGCTTTCAAGTGCAGCACTTTGATCATGGCAACCATCATAAAGTCTTCAGTCAAGAAAGTACTGTGTGCAAATAAAGATAGGCATTACCTCAACTTGAAACAATTTCGCCGTATTCGCCGATTCATTGCATGGGTAGACTGTAAAAAAATGTACATGATAAATACCAGTTCAATAAAAAAAAATTTAAACGGTAAAAATTCATTTTCTTTTTGTACAAAGTACTTCTTCAAGTGTTGTGAACTCTCAACCTTATTTTTAAGCTGCCCTCAATAACTAACTTTTCCCTTCTCATTTTTCACTTCACACTAAAATAAAATAGTGTACAACGTTAGATGCACACATTACTGGACTGTCACATCATGTCCAGAATGCAGGTACTAAATAGGTAGGTAGGTCACTGCTTTATTTTTTTAAATTTCATATCGCACTACCACAACCACCATCCTCCTTTTTTACCATTCATCTTCTTCTGTGTTGCTGCATGCTAAAAGCAGAGCGGCACACATAAAACTACAAAAATTGTTTGAGTCTCTCTGTCCCTAATTTGAATAATTAGACTTGTGGACAGAGAGAAGAAGAAAACGAAGTGTACAGGTCAAAAATCCCTAACACGCTTTAAACGAATAAATAATACAATTTTGCAATTTTTACAACGATTGTATCAACATTGAAGTAAAACTGAACTGACATTCCAAATTAACTGTGCGGTCTGTACGTGTAAATGTTTTCATTTTCCAAATCATTCATACTACCGTCCTGCAATTTGCATCCACCTTTTCTTGAACACAACGTAAAACAGGGATTGACTTTTAACCGTGTTTTAGTTGGGGTACCTCCAACCTCCACGTTTCGTAGTAACGGTCACACGTGCTCAAGCTGGTTTTCAGTATGCAATGTTGTTGGCTCCATATTATCTCCAGTTTTGCACTTGCTCTGACAATTCGTTCTGATTATCTCGCCATGTTCTATCTAAATATCACTTATTTGCATTTAAACTTTATCTGCGTGACACAATGACAAGCACATTGTCAAACACAAAGTAGGTCATACAATTTGAATGGTTGATTGTTATTGTGAATGATGGCAGAAATGTTGTGACTTGTGACTATGTACGTGTCAGCAGCAGCACTTCAGCCTAAAAAATTGTCAGGAGAACAACGAGTAAGGTTTTGGGGGATATTGAAAAATTGATAGCCGTTGGAAACGAAATCATGTCTGGGGAACAAGTGATCAGTACCATTTATTTCGTTCGACAGTAAGTTGTACATTGTAATTTTATAAATTTCTGATTATGGCGGTTACAAAGTGATAGGATTTTAAGGAATGATGTTGTGTTTGTAGTGGGGAATGCAAAGGGAACGTGGCTGGTATGAACTTGCCTCCGGAGGTGGATTTAATCACCGAAAAGGGCCTACTGCAAGCATCCTTGACCGGGAAGCATTTTCAGGACGAGATTTTTACCCACGTGCACGCGAGTCCGTATTCCAGAGCGGCGGTGACGGCTGGAGAAATTCTGAAGCAGGTGAAGGGCTCAAAACCGGAACTTAAAATTGACAGTCGGATTCGAGAGTGGGGGTTAGGAGAATATGAAAACCGTTCAATGGGAGAACTGTTGGAAGGCATGTTTGCCGCGGCGAGGGAACATGGTACGAAAATGTTGGAATTTGAGGTGAACGGAGGGGAAACGGTGACTGACATGGAAAATCGTCTGGGGAGCTTTTTAGAGGTAAAACTTAAACTTGAGTGTATATTGTATGGAGAGGGAAAAATTAATTGCTTCATGTCTGTTGTAGGACCTTCTCCAAGGAATTCGGGAGAGTAAGACACCCCAAAACATTTTGATTGTTAGTCATGGAGTGGTCCTTATTCGAATGATGGTCAAACTCCGTCTGTGGTCTAAAGACCCCACCAAGTCTTTGACCCTCGCCAATTTCTCTGCTCACCCGCTAAAAAGTCCCATGAAGAATACTGCCTACCACCATCTTACCGTCAAAACCTACCAGGATGGTCGACCAAACGTGGATATTGAAATAAACAAAGTATCCGAAGATAAGCATTTGGATTCATTGAAGCCCGAAGTACAAATAGCCGTGCCACCGTCGCCGGAGGCTGAATATATGGCTAAGAACTGGATGGCGGTGACGGACGACCAGTGTGCAACAATGTAGATAGGGAAATAATGGGGAAAATATAGTTGTTTTGATCTCGATGTACTATAGCGGGTGTAACAACTTCATAAATAAAGAAGTATCATGAAAATATTATTTAAAAAACCGTACAAACCATAATTAAACTTAAACTTTATTGTGTTCACTAACGAGGGACACTAGGAGCTTGTTTGTCAGTAAAATAGTAAAGAATACAATAAATTAAAAGCCAAAGTTGTCAAACGAAAATTTCAATTTCAACACATTTTCATTTTCTTGTAAAAAGCAATCGAGAGAGAGGATACTCTGTCTCTGCCTTTGTTTGTCTAGGTTCCACTTTCATGTAAGTAAATGCACACAAGTGCTTTTTTTGAGTAGAAAAAGATGTGATGTGAAAGAGACTGAGCATGATACAAAGCAAAAGGGATTCTCTATTTTCGTCAGCTGTGCATGTTGATGAAAGCATTTTTATATTTTCTGATGCAGTTGATGTTTGCTTTACTAAACTGAAAATTGTTTTAATTTTTCCAGTCATCTTATTGCGCTGCGGTGTGATTTTTCTAGCAACAGCAGTCATTAGTTGGTGTCAGCGGTGGTGATGGTGATAGTAACTGTGGGTAAATAATACTAATTATCACTTGATGCGGCGATTATAAATACAGTCAACAGTCAGTTGTCAGTACCGAAAGGAAAGTGACAAGGGATATTCAATATCCCCGTAATTACTTACGGAAATGGAAGACTCCCAACCCCTGTGTATTATTTGTTGTTATTCCTACAAACTTCCCCCCGCCAGTGGAAGGGGGAGTTCGCCTGCTCCCACGTCAGTAATAAAGAGTCCGGGGAAAGGACAGGGAAACAGCTTCGAAAAAAGTCACCACTATTTCAAATTTGTGGAGCACATTGCAAATAAATTGGGTATTAAGTTAGAGGAATTGAGGTTTGGGTTCTGGCGCCAAGAGGAGGAGGAGGAGGAGGTGATGATAGATAATAAATTGTCTATTTGTCCAGAGTGTTTACTGTTAATTGAACAGGCAATGAATAGGAAAGGGAAGGCGGATGAAGTGGACGAACAAATTAGTTTATTGCAAATGCAAGTGGCAGCGGCGCTTTCCGAATTTCAGGGGCTGATGAAGGAGTTTCACGAGGAAATGAAAAAAATTGAGCAGATTGTACGGTGCTCAGATGTGACCTGCCTGGAGTTCCGGATTGGGAAGGAAAATATGTTGTTGGAGCACACACACAAAGTTTTTCTTCTGAGGGACTCTATCGTAAATGGTACGTTTGTCTATTCGTGGCTTTAAGTACTTTCTATTTCTCCAGCGAAGTTGAGTCTATTTATTTATAACTTTGTTTTTACAGCGGCATCCGGTAAGATTTCCAGTATTGGTGGGTCCCTGAGAACTCGAACAAGACAGTTGGATAGTCCTTCTTTTTCTTCCTCTTCCTCAAATAGACCACCTTTACCTGTTCCAGTAGACCCCATCAAAGTTGAACTGGACGATGCGGATGATTCTGGAAAATGGACCTGCCCAACAGTGCCACCCACGCCTGGTGGTTTGGAGGAAGACCCAAATAGGGAGAAAGAACTCCATAAAATTGTCAATACATTACCAGAAAAACTATTAATTACAGAGAGGAGGCAAGGTGTTTCAAAGAGGAAAAAAATAAAAAGTTCAGAATCTTCAATGGCTCCTCCAATAAAGAAATCTCGACCCAGCAGCAGCAGTAGTTCTTCAACCAAATGCTCATCTACCGTTAAAAAGCTAACCAAAGAATTTTCCTCGTTTCCCCGGAAGACTCCAAAAATGAATCCCAAACAAGATACTAAGATTGTTCAAACTCAGAAGCGCAAAGAAGAACGACGACAGAAGAGACTGGACACAGAGTCCTCTTTCCGTACCAGAAATCGGTCTCTGCACGCCCGTAGAGACGCCTTCATGTACCACTGTCAACGGTGTCCTTTCAAGACTCGACGGATATACAGCTTCGAATACCATCTTCGTCAGTACGAGACCTCCGAAAAGCGGTACAAATGCCCGGAGGTCAACTGTTTACTTCAATTTAGCAACAAGCAGTTTTACGACTTTCACATGACTGGCCACAAAGGAAATTACTACTACACAAATTGCGAGATTTGTCAACAGTTTGTGGTTCCCGCGCAAATATTTCAGCACATGACAGATTATCATGGACGCTTTGTAGAAAAGATTCTCCAGTGTCCCAACTGCTCGTATTGTTGCATCTCTCGCGATAAGTACCTAAGTCATTTACGATATCATTCCCGGGCTAATGGAGGAGGTCGGTTTGTTTGTGACGTTTGTTACGCGGAGGTACCAAGTCGTACCAAATTGTTAACCCATCTTCACGACGTTCATGCCGCCATAGGAAAATTACAGTGTGGAATTGGAAACTGTCAAAGGACGTCCCTTTGTCCGGAAAAAATGCAGCAGCATCGCTACATTGCTCATAAATCTGGTTCCGCAACGTGTGAAGCTTGTGGGAAGGTGCTACAATCCAAGCACAGTTTGAAAAGTGAGCAGAATTTTTTGTAAAAAATATTTAGGCGAGTGGCAAGTGGCGAGGGAAAGAGAATTTAATGGGAGATTTTATTTAACAATAATTATGTTTGTTTTTGTAGATCACCTGCTAATTTATCATTCTTCAGAACGACGCCCCCTCCCCTGTGACCAATGCACAGCCTCCTTTGTATCTAAGCCAGAATTGGACCGCCATCAAATAAGGAAGCACAACAGGGAACGATTCAAGTGTGAAGTTTGCGAAAAGTCGTTCATGGACAAAACCACTTTGAACCGACATCGTGCCCATCAGCATGAAGGGAAGGGGTTCCAGTGTAGTCGTTGCGAAAAAACGTTTTCAGCCGCAAGTCGGTTAAAACGACACGAGATGATTCACGAACCAGAGAAAAATTGGGTGTGTGACTATGATAGCTGTGGAAAGGCGTTCAGATATAAGCAGCAGCTCCAAGGTCACAAGTTAATTCATGAAGGCATTAAAAACTTCCAGTGTCCACATTGTAACAAAGCGTTTGTTCGAAGTGATGTAAGCATACACCTTCTACCTACTACTATTCAATGTCATATCATAACTACTTCTATGTAAAACCTATTTATTCGCCATTGTTTTTAATTATATTTCGTAGAATCTCGCGTGTCATCTTAATAATTAAAAAAATACATCCCATAAATTAAAAATATTCCGCCATTAAATTTTAATTCTTCCCATTTTTCAGCATTTAACCAGTCTGCCGCCTTAATGGTTCACAAACGAAATCAACATCCGGTTGCTCCTACGTCGCCCCCGTGTGCCACCAAAATTCAAACTTCCCTTGAGCTTGAGCCTCTAAATATTCCGTAGCGTAAATTACAATACGGAAGATGTATTCTTTAAAAAACTAAATAAGTACAAATAGCTTTAACCTAAGATTTATTATCTTCCCAATCCTTCGAGCCAAGCTCGGGGATGGACTGAAATCACACTTTGTTATAACAAGTCAGTTTGTATGCCTTAATTTTCGGGATGAAAGGTATAATATGTACGCGAGTAAACAGACGCTATCAACGAAATGATTTGTTTCATCATATATTATCCCTGTTAATGTTCTTCTCGTTGCCCGTGTTAATTTACGACTGACATGATATCGAAACGTGTCAAAAAAGTAAATTTAGAGATTATATGGTTTCGATATTAGTAAAACATACTTACAAGCTTCATTGTAATTTATTTTGTCAGTGCATTTGTTACATAGTCCATAGAAGTAAAATAATAGTTCTTTGGAGAATAAGAATAATGTGTATTTGGTTTTCCATATGCAACACGTTTCTGTTGTAAATTGATTACTACTTCGGAAGCCACTTTTGTTTTAGTTTTGTCGGGTGGAGCTGGAGTAGCTGCATCAACGAAATTCCATACTCAGCTCCCTCTCATATTTCTTATCCTTCTCCGTCGTGTTTTGAGCGTACTCGTCGTCGGTCGCTATCGTTAGAGCATATCGTTGCGATTTCCTGGAACGTAGTACTGTTTTCAGTATAAGTAATTGCCCTTCTTGTCCATGATGTTGTTCCGTGACATTTTACATTTTAGGAGTTTCTAACTCACATTTGGTTCCAATTCCATAAGCTTCTTTTGTATATAATGTCATTGTAATATATGGACATGAAAATGAAAATGGTGAGTTAATTAGCAACGAAATGTTGTGTTGCATCTTTTCTTGTTTACTTTTGTTAATTTACTAACATGAAAGGATAATAATGCCTGGAAATGCAATACTGGCTCTATCTGACCTAGCCATAAAAGTAAAAGTTGAAGATGACATGGTTTTGCCATTAGCGAAACATGTTTATCGTGATAGTGATTTATTAGAGTTCATTTTGTCAAATCATTTCTTATATCAGTGAAAGTAAATTCTAAAAGCTCAGTAATTGAAAAGTAGGCACTTAAGTAGGAAAGTCCTTCGCTTTTTAATTTACTTCTACAGTGAAAAACATGACGAAGCATAGCAATTTCATATGCTATCTATCTACCAAATGATATATTATAAAAACTCGACCGGATTAGGAGCAGTCTGTGCTTTCATAGTTTCAGAGGTTTTATAGAATGTCATTTTACTGATAATGGTTTTTTGTGCAGTTTCTCGTAACTGATTAAATATGTCTGTAAGATATACTCCTAAGTAACCTAAAGATCATGCGTAGTTTTATTTTTGATGTGAGCCATGAACTAGTCTCAGATCCGATCCTCAATCTGGTTTTGGAGTATCACCCCGCGTGTTTACCATTTACGCTTTAGGTGGTTCAACATTTAAAAAAATATGCAAGCTGAATACCTACACATTTAAAAGGTGGACGTCTGGTAGGCGTTTCTTGCTGTGACTAATGTATATTTCGCAAAATTTGTATTTTGTGTATATATATACTGCACGGCATTTAATTTTTTGTTGTTTACATGTAAATCACACATTTTGGCTGTACTACATTATAAAAATTGAACATTGCCCTCTTGGCTTCTGGAACACGTATGGAGGATAATCAACCAGTTAGCTCTCCACATAAAAAATTGGTTTCCTTTAGTAACCCCGACTAAAAGAGTTCTACATTTTAGCCGGAGTTCATTATCCCCTTTTTTATTTCCTGTCATCTTGATACATAGCTCAGCAAAAGTATGCCTCTTTTATCTAACCCCACATAATGGCATACATTAAACCGGACAATGTATCTGATTGAATACTATAAACATGTCGAGTATAAGTGGTTCGGCTCCAAGGAGGAATACCCCAGTGAACACATGAAGGAACCCCCGTTCTCTCTGGAGAAACCTCCAAACAACATCGTGTTTTCCTGTCCAGCTTTTATTGACAAAAGCATTTAGTTTTTTTTCACCTTTTATTTTTATCCTCCTCGCCTCCCTACCACCATATATTTCCTAGCCAGCCTGTCTTTGTCTGGGTAAAGTGGGAAACTATCAACAAACAAAAAAGGAAAGTAGCATATATGTATATGTGTACACGCTGCCGCTGCAGGTGAATGCTCTCTATTAAACATTAATATCCTATTAGGATTAGATGCAGGCATATATGGGCTCCTTTCCAAAAATAACCAGTTACACGACAATGGTCATTGAATCATCCCGGATGGACGCTTTCTTTCGCTTCCGCCAAAAAACCCGGTCGTTTACATTGGCCTATCAGCATATTATGTCTATCGTGGAATTTCCAAACTAAAAACAGGTAGGATAGCAGAGGGAAATTTTGGTAGAGGAAAATTACCTCCTTTTTTTACCATGTCAACAACATGAACAAATTATTAATGCGGGCTCAATTAAAATTATTTATGGGGTCGGATACTTATAGTATAGTTATACTTAAACATGACAGATTCGTATTTCATTTTGGCATGGCATACATTGCCCCAACTGTAGGAAAAATTTGCAGCACGTGTGAGTAGAGAGGGAATATGGTAATTATGGGAAAGAAAAGTGACAGAAAAGCTGGGAAATTAAATGCCTGTCAAAAGTACAATAGTATACAGGACACAACAACACGCTATCGGGGAGGTCTACGCTGCTCTTAGTCGATTTACTAGCATTTTTATTTGTACCAAAATTGCTATATTGCCGTTTTCTTGCCAACAGCTTTACGTCCCTTTAAAGGGAACGTTCATCGGGTCAAGGAGAAGAAGGGACGAGGGTAAGGGATATTCCTGCTTTCTGCGTTTTTTTTTCACGGGAGATAACTACTGACTTATTTGTAAATATTGAGTGTAACCTATAAAGGAGAAAAGTTGTTTGTGTTTAGTGAACGGCCCCTTTGTATCTACTACCCTACTAACCCTACACCCATTACTACTGCTACTGATGCTATGTTGTGTTGGCATTTGGTATTGTTTGTTTATATACACACCCCAGCATACAAAGAAGCATTTTTTTTGTTGTGTTCCCTTTTGTGGTACATCTTCTCCTTCTGCTCTGCCGAGCAGCTACCACCCGGAGGAAGAAGTGAATGCAAGTCTAGAGGTGCATTTAAATTTAGGAGTGCTTTCTCTAATCCTACTTGACTTGTCTACTACTACTCGTCCTCTCCGGTTTCTCCATTCACAATTTTCCTGCTTTCTGTTGTGCATTGTGTGTGTGTGTGTGGAGAGAGAAAGCACGCACCACATCCTTGCCTACATTAAGGGGTCCTCCATACAGACTAGGCGTCACACCCTATAATTTCTAAGGCTAACAGTTCTCATCGTATTTGTTGCCGTTCCTTTAAAAACGAGAAGGCAAGGCATTTATATGGACTGTGACCCTTACATATGTATGACCCCCACTGTGGTAACCTTTTTGTTTGTGGCCCTTTTATCATTTTCGGGAAAAGGGAATGTACCATCTCTAATCTTTCACGCTGTACACCGAACGGAGAACGTAGTCAACTCCCCTTGTTACACTTTCCCCGACCTGCCAAATCCTCCCCCAGTCTTAACCCCCTTTCCCCAATTACTCCCCCCAGACAATTATATCCCCCTTTGCTTAGATAATCTATTATAGTCTTCTAATGTCTCCCCAATTTTTAGCTGGGCTGGCGCCGGCATATTATGGGGGTCTGCCCACCTCGTTCCGACACGCTACAACGTGAACATGCAATCCGCAAAAAAAAACTCGGCAACAACGGGAAAACTCACGACGACATGCATACATCCCTTCCTCTTTATCCCACTATTCCCGTTCTGCCCATCATCAGCAACCACAACGATTTGCGACACACAACACAGCTCGGTATACTCTGACAAAGGCGCACGCCACCACCACCATCATCCTCCTCGCTTTCGTAATACCAACAAAACATTAATTTTCTCTTAAACTTTAAACACTTTCCGT
>JAHZNE010004072.1:0-14751 GCA_027744055.1 Callyntrura sp. NNG-2020
TTAAATTCTTGGCCACAAATGAATGTTTCATTGTTCGTTACAGCACTGTTTCCATCCGAAAGAAAGGTTTTAGCCTTGATGACACATACTACCACAACAGTGATGAGCTTGAAAAAAAAAACATTACAATTACAGCAATACACAAAAAACCAAATTTGATACGAAAGTATGTGGTATATTTTAATTACTTCCACAAGGGCAACATCCCCGTTTGTCCGCATGTTGGTCCACATCTTTAGTTAACTCAAGCCTATCTGGAACAGTAATCTTGCTCAATAACATGTGTTGCTTGGAGTGTTCTTGTGTTACGTCCAGGGCATTCTAGTTACAATATGAAACATATTTAACGCTTCCCTTTGGAGAAAGGAAATCTTTCAATCGGCCGTATGCTAAGATCTCCCGTTTCACAGTTTCTATAGTTTTTATAAGCAGGTTTCAAACAAGATGTTATATGATTTCTTCATATTAAAGATGAAAATGTCACTCCAGACTATCTGAAACCTCCTTCTAACTATAAAAACTATGAAAAGGGAGATCTTAGCATATGGCCGAATGTTGTAAATGGATAATTTGATTTACATTACGTCTCTCAAGACCATGAAATCTACAATTTATTAAACTTCAAAAACAGCGAACCTTTCGTTTGTAGTGCTGTTAAGAAACGTAAGGTACGGCTAATCAAATTATTATTACATAAGTCAGACATGACATGAATGTGAATGCGTTTGAAAGCAATTTTAAATTAAAAATTAAATTACCGCCTCTACACAAACAACTGCCATTATTATACTGAAACAAATCTTAAACAGGTCCATTTAAACGGTAATGATGATAAAGTAGTAATTAAAATACGATGGTGTTTTACTCGGCTTATTAAAAACTTCCTGTGAAACTGAAAACGGTAAGTAAGATGCAAATACAAAGTTGGAGTGTACCATACTGCTAGAAACAGTATATTTAATGAAATGGTTCCACAATTTAACTTAACCAATGAATTGCTTCATTTTATTACTTCACTGAGCATTGTCCATTGAATACGGCAATTTCAAATAATAGCTGTCGTTCGTTTGCACAATATAAGCAAACAATAGTGTAATATTGAAGTTGCTGACCTTCAGAAATTCAATTAAAGGAAAAATGCATTTTAATGCGAATCGCCTAAGAAGTATGTTTGACGATTTGGAAATAAATTCATAGTGTATGAATATGAATGAATGCTAACTGTAAAAGTAATACGGTCATACATAGCACATATATAAAAGTATTAATTAAAATACATAAATTTGTTGTGAAACGACCAATTCCTCAACTGCGTGATATTTCTAGTTCATATAAAAGCATGTACGTTACAATTATTAACTACATGTATTCAATTCACGTTAGGGCTGAATACTAACTAAGAATGAATGGCGCCTTGTAGCTAATTGCTCACATATGATTATTGAAAGTTTCCCATTTCGGATGAACTCACTGCTGCCATGCGACTGCATTCCCAAGGGACTTGAGTATCAGATAATATGTTATGTGTAGAAAGTCCCCCTTCTTATGTGTAGAGAGACCCTTACGTATATTGATACGTAAATCCATGATATTCTGCATGATATCATGAATTTAAAAGTAAACTACCGACTAAATTTGGATAAGGATTACACTTTAGTAAAAACAATCTATTCAATGAACATTTTGACATTACATTTCATGCAATTCTAATTGTTGAGACAATTTCTGATAGTTCCTAGAGTTTAACTGCAACAAATTACACAATTAAACTGTATTTGACTGTTCAGTTTACAATGACTGGCTATCTGTCATTATATGCAAAATTCAGTTTAATTGTGCATATTACATATAACCTTCCAAAACTATTGTTGCTTTACATACAGTCGTGTCTAGCTTTACAAAGCAGTTGTACAGTCTGTCAGTGATCCTAGTCGGGTCATAGCGATAGATTAACATATAACAAGACCCAATTTCATAAAAATGACAGGCTGACAATTTGACAAATTTTTCAGTTGGTCACTGTTGGTTACCCACACATTTAAATAGGAAGAATTTTCGACAAGTTTGTCAACTAGTCGGACTTGTAATTTTATGAAATGGGGTCCAGGACTATATATACCACCACACATCGTACTATAACACCATCCTTGTGGGAGAAAGCTGGAAATTATATTCGAATTCAATATAGCATAAAGAGCTATGTAAATACTTTCTATACAGATAATCTTACAGACATAACTACTCTTTTGGTTGGCTGCTTGCTATCCATTACAGTTTGTGAGTCTTACTGGATGTCAAAATTCAAATTCATCATCAATGATTGATAACATGATGAACTCATACATTTGATTCTGCTTGAACTAGGTTTTGGAATTTGACACGCAACATCGGGAAGGAAGTTATAGGAACATGACATCTTATTATACCTACCACGATGGCCGTAGGAGCTAATGCGTTTGAAAGTAATAAATACTAAAATCATTGAAAAATGTTTACAAAAATGTTTTTAAGAAATTGCATGCTGCTCTCTTGTCATGTCATGAAATTTTGCTGTATTTATTTAAATATACCATGTAATACCTTACCTGGCCGTGTTTTATAAATTGAAAATTTTTATTTATGGTCGAAATGCAACCCAATAACACACACAAGTTTGTTGTGAACATGTTCACATAAGTTTTGTTTGAAATTTAGCTTTGCCTTCCTCATACGAACTTTAAATTAACTAACTAATCCATTTCCTTGCTTTATTTTATTATGTATTGAGAGTTTGTATAATTTGTTTTAAATTGTTTTAAACAAAATTAACTTATTGGTTTCCAGTCCGATGTGCTGTACTGGTTTCGTTTAGCATTTGTTGCCGTCTAGTACGGTTCCCAAGAATGCCGTCTAGACCTAGAACACGCAGCGTCAATAATAGCAGATATCCTTATATCCAGGAACCATGCAACATTCATCCAGCGTCTACTAACACATTTCCTGTTCCACGCGCCTCACCTCGAATAAATAGAGACACAAGAAGCACTCCACTCGGGTTTTTCACGGAGGACGTAGTTGCTCAACTTTCCCCATGGGAAAAATGGTGCGTGTTAGCAACCAACATTGGGCGTGCACTCCAGACACTTCCAGTACAGTTCAACAAATTGAGAGGTGTACTTGAGGTGCTTCCCAGACTACCACTTTCCCTTTGGTACTGGAGGCTGAGTGTACTAACTTTAGATAACATTTACTTGCTGACAGTATCTCAAAAGGTGGTACTCGAGCAGGCGGGCGAGAAGGAGTTTTTAGACTTTTGGGCGCACACGATTTCGCGCACGTTAGCGTGTATTGCATGTTGGACAATGCAATTAAACTTACATGGAACAACACAGCTTCTGAATACACTGATGGCAACGAGAAGAATTTGGAACGGTATTTGCAGTTAAATAATTCACATTCAGAACAGGACACAGAGTTTCATTGTTTGATTTATCCATTTTTCTATCTTTTTTATGAGCAGAAAGATTTGGGCAGTGGAACGATGACTTTAGCGGACGATTAGAAAAGCAATTATGAAAAGTGATGCAATTCGCCACAGTATTTATCACAGTTCAACCATTGTTTCCTTTGGCTTTGTATTTTGAAAATCGACAGAGAGCCAGGTACTGGGGATCTCATATACTTCCCGGATGGTTGTACAATTCTTACATCGGCATCGTTTTATTTGCTACAAACGACTTCATGCATTCATCATTTGCAGTTCAAAACTGTGGTTACGTAGGATTCATGATTGTACCATATTTCGTGCTAATGAAGTTTTTTACCACGAGCATACAGTAAGTAATTCATGCATCCATTCTGTACTCACTTATGGAATGGAGTGTATCTGAGAAAATACTGTTTTGTTTTCCAGAGAAAAAATTACCAACGTTTCAATGGCAAGCAGTACCCCTCTATACCTATATCGATGTCTTTTGACGGTGAACCGCATTGCCAACTGCTGTATTGGGGAAAACATGGTTCCACTTGTCGTCTTTGGTTCATCCTGTTGTATGTCTGTAATGCTTAGCGTACTAATTAGGAATGGTCACAAATTGACAATATTAATGCTGGTCAACATGGTTCTCGCGTCAATTCTATTGTGTATTACTCTTTACATGATGCTTGGAAGCGGAGGTCACATAATCGGAAGAAGTAAACATTTAAAGCATAGTTTCAGATTAGAAAAAGACCCATACAGACGGAAGTACGTCCTATCCTGCCGTGAAATGAGAGTTTATGTTGGTACTTTCTTTTACGTAAACGAAAGAACTTTTCCGTACTGCATAAAGTGGACGGTGGATAATGTTATAACTATTATATTTGCTTTTTAGTTCGAGTCCTGCATTGCTCATGTTAATGTCATTTTTATGTTGAAATTATTATTTGAAGCTGGAAGTTTTCATTTACAGCAGTGAAAAAATCAAACAGTAAATTGGAGAATTGATTTTAAAATTTGCTTTGATTATTCCTTCTTTCAGTAATTTGGTTTTTACTGGCTAAGCAAGCAATTGCTACATTCATTCGAAAACCAGTTGTATTATTATTATACTTGAAATGGCAATCATGTATTTGTATCACGATGTAATCAATTTGAATAAAACCATGATGTGCGTATTTAGTGTAACAAAAGTTTATGAAGGTAAACTACCAAGAAGTATGAATTCAGTACAGTATCAAATATCCGACATTTGACATTATACAAATACTTTGTGTTTTCAAATCAAAACGGCGTTAAAAATTCAAAACATTTTTAAATTTTTTAGAAGCTACAAAACCTGCCTTTGTCATTTCTTCCATCATAATGAAAAACTACAGGGTATTAAAACAAATTGAATATCCTCTTAACATTAATGCCGGTCATTATGGTTATGGTGTTTAATTTTGAGTGTTTTTTGTTTAATGTAATTACTCTGACATTAGTCAACATTGGTCAAATCCACTTCTTGAATTTAGCTGAATAGTTTATAGTGCTATTAGTCAAACAAAAAATTACCAAATAAAAATAACATGAATTATGGAAACGCGGCAGACTACGTACAAAGGGACAATCAATTTTTTGAAAAAGCGCAATAATAATAATGGGCCAATCCATGAATAAAGACACACTAAAGGCATTTTAATTTCTAAAGAGATGTGTTGATTGTAGTGATAATTTTACTAACACAGTCAATTATGTTGGCCAAGCCCAACTGACAATAAATATGTGTTCAGTTCCAAATTATCATTCCTATGAAAATTCCGTAGATTTAATGATGTTCTTGTAATTTTACGAGTAAATTGTATAAGATTACTTGTAAATTCCAGATTATTTGGTATATGGCTTTTTTTGACAGTAATTTTGTCCTTCGCTTATTTTATATATCAAAATTTTCAAGGCATTCATAAACAACAGCAATTTTCGAAATAATGCTCAAATTACCAAAATTTGGAATATTTGTGCTCAGGAGAATATGTCTTAATTTTGATCTGCAGAGTATATATGACGAATCTTTATAGTTTTTTATGGAATTATAACATAGAAGCTTTCAGTCACCATAGTCGAACGACGTAAGAACTCCAGTTTCCGGCCGTCTATTGGTAGGCATTGGTGCATGTTTACATGTCGTCCCCAGCTATTATTCCTCTAAAAAGGTCGGATTGTCGAGCTCGGTGTCGGTGGGAGAAATATTTCACTGACTTTATTCATGTTGGATTTCTAATCAATTCCTTGCCTCTGGAATATGACCCAGACACACATACTGTTCGGATTGCCCGCAGCAAGTGGATTAAATTTATTTGGTCCACACGTCTGATATGGATCACCTTAGATTTTTTGTAATTAATTGTAGCTTCGTCGATGGTTCATTTAGGACCGGGTCAGGAAAAAGAATTTACGGATTTCTATATACATCTCTTCTCCAGGGGCTTCAGTTGAGGGCTGTTGTGGACGTTAGTATTAGATGAACACTCCACAGTAGTTCTGCTCAATACATTGTTTTCCACTAGATTACTTTGGAAAGGTACAATAATACAGAAACTGAGGATTAACTATTGATTTTTTGAAAAATCACTGTTTATATTTCTCCTAACGATTTTGAAGGGACCCTGGAACAAAGTTGGACGCGTACTACTAAATTTGCTACAAGATTTTTCACGGTTCAGTCCGTCTTCCCGTTATTCCTTCACCTTCAAAGCCGTCACAGTGTGCGCTATTGGCCGTCTCAATTTTTGCCCTCGTCGGTTTACAACTCCAGCTTGGGAATAATATTTTCGGCGCTGAATGACTTTTGTATTTCCTTGCTGTCCATTTTTGGTGGAGGATACGTCATATGCCTGAACACCGCCTATTTTGTTCTCTTTCGTTTTTGGGTTCTTGCTTTGAGTAACGACATTGATAAATTGAATTATCCTTCTAGCGAAATGAAGTTACTCTTTTTCCAATATAGATGTCTTCAAGTAGTTAATGCCCTTGGGAATGAAACCATAGGAAAATACGTTTTCCCATTTCTCCTTTGCTTCGGTACATGGCTTCAAATTTTAGTGTACAAAAACCTAATAGATATGGCTACAGCCTTTGGTCAAAATGCATTGTTTGCAATTAACATTGGTGTCGGTAATCTGCTTTGCATAGTTGCACTTAGACACTTACTTTATGGATCAGGCCTCTTGAGACGAGAATCAATAAAATTGAAGGTGAAAGTGGCCGTAATGATGAGATTGACGACGTATGACAGGAAATGTTTAAAATCTTGGCGAGAGCTGAAAGCGACCGTGGGGCATTTTGGTTACGTTAAAGAAAGTACATTTGCGTCATGCATGACATTTATTCGTGACCAAACAATAAATCTACTGTTACTTATTTGATTTGAAGATGATTAAGCTTCAGCTCATGTCATTGACGCGATGCTTCATTACCGGTCATTTATCAGTCGCATCACTGTATTATACTGCTTTTAACATAATTTCTGGGCAAATCAATAAGATGATGTGTCCAAATATATCTATTGGTATTGCATTATGGTAAACTATACGCTCATTTTTCAATTTCTTCCCAAGAGACACAACGAAGTTAGGCAATAGCGATATTCATATCATCAATACCGCTTCCTCGTATATATGAACTAGAGGAAATGCTAAATATATCATTACAATTTATATTTTTTGCAAGCGTATGTATGTGTAATGGTTGTGTACAATTCATTGGTAACAAATTTCTCCGTTGATGTGACAATTTGGATATATATGCCTCCCCGCTTTACTCATAAATATAATATTGAAACTAAATTACATTTTAAAATAAAAAATATTGAAAAGAAGCATTCATCACTCACACAAATACTTGTTGATGAAAAGGATAACCTCAAGAAGCTTTAAACTTTAAGCAATGCATAATGGAAAGAATCAACGTGAATACAGTAAGAGTTTCCAAGGTGCATTAAACATTGCTTATGTTTAAAGCTTCTTAGATAACCTCGTGGAAATCCTTGAAAATGACAATAGGTATGTTTTGTTATGTACAAAGACGTTTATTCATTTCGGTGATGAAATTCACTTTGAAGCAAATTAAACAACGAACTCCTGGCTTCATAAAAAACCAATAGAATAAGTTGAATCGATGATAAAACTCACAATGTTGTTTAATTCTATGATCATTTCACAAAATGTATGTTTTAAAATATACCCACAAAAATATTGTCGGCCATGCTTTTTTTGTAACTTTATATGATTGACAGTTATGATAAGTAAAAATAAAGCAGAGCTCACTGTGAGGCAAAAAATTCAAGATATTGTAGACTTCACAATTACTATTCATTTCATGTTGAATTTCATACAATGTAAGTGTGAAAAGGTAGACTGAATGTACTGCGTCTCATATTGCTATATTGCTACACATCTTGGCCCAACTGACAAGGCTGGCTCACTGACTTAAAAGTTCATGAGGTGTAGTAAAAAACTGGAGAATTTAATGTAAAACTCTCTCAAACAAATTATTACTGCAAATAAATTGCCCACAATCAAATTAATTAAATATATTTTATGCCTATTACAAATTAGAGAATGGCTAGAGAAATTACATACGTACGGTTTTTGATAGAATAACAAAATTAAAAAGGTATTCTCTGTATTTAAGCGAACTCGTGTAGAATGTGTAAATACTGGAATGGAAAACAATGGTGTTCCACAACTCCACAAGTTTACCATATTGAAGTTGATGTTGCAGTTGTAGATGTAGTAACCACTAATAAATACAAAAATTAATTGCAATATGAAATCTTATATCCAGCTTAAACAGTTTTCATTTCTTGCATCTTTAGACAGCTGCCATTTACTAACGACCAAAAGCTTTTCCGAAGTAAACTGTAAAAACATTGTATTTTTGTTGGCAGCATAAATGCCAAAAGACACTGTTTCAAGGGAATACACGCTATGCAAAAACCGTTATCATTTTAAGTTCAATACCAAAACTCCCGACCTCAGTTTGGTTTGGTTTTGGACCGTCTTAAAATTTAAAACTAGTTTTCCTTTTCCCCGTTTCCCTGAGTTTTTTTAAAACTTGCGATAGTACAGAGACACAATAGAGCACACCATACAGTAAAACTATGCAGTCTTCTTGAAATACTAAATAAATTGGAAGATGCATCATTAAAACCAAGAGTTGTAGCACTGACACGAATGTATTTATTATTAGTATTTTATGCATAAACTGATGCTGTCATCCAAAGCAACTTAAATGTAAGTATATAAATGTTGTTTTAAATATGAAATTAAAAGAGGGTCACAGAAGCCGCGAAAGGTTCAGAATTGAATTAAAATGTATGGAAAGAAAATGATTCAGGTAGGCAGATATCAGTATATTTACGATATATGCGTGTTATCATTGACCTTGTGTAGCTACCTTGAACAAAATTGTGCTATGACTTTGTGAGTATGTGGATGCTATTTAATGTTGAGTTTCGTTTTGTCAGGTCGATCTGAGTGACCGGGAAATACATTTCCAAATAAATATCTAAAATATCTAATATCTAAAAAACATATGCCGTTGTGTCGTTAAAGTGATCGTACCATACACTCCCTTGGCTGCGTTTTAGCTATGTTCAACAAGAGATTAATATATATACTATACAATATACATATTGGTATATATGGTGCAAAAAACGTGTCGTCAAAAATGTTGTTTTTGTCTTGTTTTAGCCGCTCCGAGAACCTCACACCAATGGCAATGATGTTTTCTAATCGACAGAACGATTGCGAACTTTTATTTTCATTGTTATTACAAAAAAGTGATTCTTTGTAGTTGATGGAGACGTATATATTGCAATTCTGCATTCCATCTTTTCTTAATATACTGCGTATGCACACCACGTACACGTTATAGACATTACTTTTAAGTCTAAAACTTGTATTAAAAATACATACAAAATATAACTAAAATATTAATTAAACTTTGTATGAAGAATGCTTGTAAATTTGTTACTTTGTGACTACCAACCGAATTGGATAAACTGAAAGTTGATGTAAATGTAAAGAACGAGTTTACGCGCTTGTTTCCCAATACATTCCGGCAGGGGCGTAACAACCGGGGGGATGGGGGGGACAAATCCCCCCACGATTGAGAACTTTAACATTACAGGATAGGGAACCTAACAGAATACATTACGGGATAGGTTTGTCCCCCTGGTCTATGAGCGTTGTGACGTTCCTGCATTCCGGCAATGAATAGCGCTGTCGCTTCCGCGGTTTCTTTTCTGTAACCTTTTCACTAGTTTGCTGTAGTACTTGTGTATTTATTTACGTAAATACAACGTTGATGTTTAATGTTTACATATGCCTTTATATTATTACTCCTAGTCCTCTCCAGACTGTCAGAGTCAGACAGAGCCAAAAGTTCAAGTAAATTGATTGTAATGTTGAAACTATCAGGAGAGATCAGTGCCTTCATTGCGATCCACTAAAACATATTTTTATCTCTTCCAAAACTCTTTCACAATAGTCAATAGTCTATATTTCTTTGAGATTGGTGCTGTGACAAGACTTATATTTATTATCGTCGCGTGGGTATACAAGTCGCACATTTATTTAATCGCCATTTCTGTTTGTTTTTCAGAAAAAATTAAGACATCTTAAGAAATATATTAATAAAAATATACGTAAAAATGCAAATTTTAAATTAAAATAAGTAAAGCAATTAATTATAATTAATCGAGTTTCGTTATGGCTGCTCCAAGTATAGCAGAAGGACGTCTGGTAGAAGAGGTATTCTTGAATGAACATACATTTTCAATTTTAATTTTCTTTTAAAAAATTTACTTGGTTTTGTAGTTTCAAAAGCGTGTCGAAGACATTTTAAAAACAAAGGAGCAACATGAAGTCAGCTTCCTTTTACGGTGGCTACGAGGTAAATCATGTACTATGTGTTTGCCCGAACAAAGGGTTCGCGTGATTGGGGTGAAATGAAATATAGCACAGTTATGGCTTTCAAATTCAGATAGTTTCATATTAATCAACCCCCCATAATAAATAACTAAATTACAACCTTCTACTCTTAATTTATAGCTCGCGACCTTGATTTGGACAAGGCAGAAAGTATGCTGAGAGAGGTGAGTCGAAAATAAGTTTTACTGTTTTTCTGTTCCAATAATCACTAATAATTTAATTAATACAATAATACACAATGAAAGGGACAGAATGAAATGCTATTTTATAAAATTATACACCGTCCAACGCTTTATATGACTGAGTTTTTAAAAAGGATGTTATTATAAAAGAGATCGGAGGACCTCGAAATATTCTGTATCCAAATTTATTTGTTATGCGGTTACCGTATCTCGTTGACTCACAAGCAGTAATTGAAATTGGTTGCTTGAAGTGCTAAGCTAACATTTGTCGTGAAAAATATTGACAGCTATTTTGCACAATTTTGCAATAAATGACACTGTATCTATTGAAATTAGGTAACCCGCCAATCTATTAAAATGGGCTTCATATCCCACTATGTAATTAAAGCGTAAGCCACCTTTCTCTTTTATATCAACCTCTTTTGTTTTTAAAAATCGAGTAGACATATTTGTGCAGTTTGTTGGGGGAACATCAAAAGAATTTTAAGAACACATATAATATATATAGTTGTGTTGTAGAATTCATAATTAACCGATATTCGTAAAGCTTTCATATAGCCGCAGAAAAAAATCCATCAGATGACAAATGTAAAAATTTTGCACTTATTATGAGACGAATGTCTCATATTGGTTTTACGTTGTCCGTCCGTCCGTTCGCGCGATAACTCCAGAACGGATATGAATTTTGAAATTCTGTTTTCGGGAGGTTATAGGGAATCATCGTCGCATGTGAACCTCCCCTTTTGAAGACTTATCTCAAACCAATTTAAAAGGTCAAAGGTCAAATTTTTTTAAATGACACCCGGGGCTCAAAATTTGTGGAATGATACATTGACTCATGCTTATCAAAAATACCGAGTTTGGAGCTTATCAGTCAAAGGGTTAAGGCACCAGGGTAGGTCAAAGGTCACCACGAATAGGTGGCGATATCTCCGGAACTAATAAGAATTTTGACATTCTGTTTTTTGGGATCTATCGTGGGTCAAAGACTCTTGCTGTATACAGAGTTTGGGGTCTGAGGTCAAACCGAAAGTGGGTCAAAAGGTCAAAGGTCAACTTTTTTAAATGAGACCCGGGACTCAAAATTTGTGGAATGATACATAGGATCAGGCTTATCAAGAATACCGAGTTTGGAGCTTATCAGTCAAAGGGTTAAGGCACCAGGGTAGGTCAAAGTTCATCATGAATAGGTGGCGATTTCTCCGGAACTAATAAGAATTTCGACATTTCGTTTTTTGGGGTCTATAGTGGGTCAAAAGGTCTATGCGCTGGAGGAGGTCAAAGGTCATCATAGATTGTTAGACCTTTACACTTCTCTCGTCACTCAATCTATCCCCGTTGTGTAATTAATGAGATACTTTAAGATCCATTTCGTTTCTTCGTTACTTCGTCTCATATTTAAGTCCGTGGTTTAAGGGTTTATTATTACTCAATTTTAAACAACAATTAAATGAACGTGTTCTTCCTCCAGGCAATACGTTGGCGGAATGAAAACGAGATTGACCAAACGCTCGATGCCCCACCGGACACCTACTTTCACAAAGAATTTCCATACTTTATCAGTGGCAGCGACAAGCACTCCAACCCTGTTATGGTCGTCCAAGTTGGAAAATGGGATGTGCGCAAGGTGGCTGCAGAAGGAAAATCAGAGGATTTTAAATGTTTTATCAACTACATGTTCGAGTTGATATGCAAGGAGATTAAAGTTATCAATGAAAGGCGTGACAAGACTCTCTATCCCATAACACAGTTCACCACCATAATGGACTGGAAAGGCTACTCGTACATGCAGCTTTGCAGTATAAAAGCTGTCCAGAATATCCTCTACGTGGGTAGAGTTTACGAAGCTTACTATCCCGAATATCTCAGCCGGTGTATTTTCATTAATTGTCCGGGATTTTTCGGAATTCTTTTGGGGATGATAAAGCAACTGCTGGCACAAAAGACGTACGAGAAAATCAGTGTAAATGGGAGCAATCGAGAAGAATGGGAGTCAGTATGCGAGGAAACTATTGATACGGATCAGTTATCTGTCATTTTAAACCGATTGTCTTGAATGGAATTGAATAGGTCAGACCTCGGTTTTGACCCGTTTAGATTTTGTACAATTTTAAATATTGGAAGCTTCAGTACTGAAAGTAAAGGTCAAGTTATATAACAGTACTGATTTGATTATATACGTTACAGCAACCAAAGTAAAGCACGAGTTGCGTTTTATTGTAACTTTCTGCTAGTGATAGATCCTCGGACTCACATCAACGTAAACTTCTGTACAAACGCTCTACTTCAATTAGAAATACTTTATTTTAGATCGCCCGATACATATACGTACCAATATGTATATACAGACAGGTGACAGGAGAAAACATGTATTGTTCGTTACCAAGCATGCCAACCAAACGTTATGTATTCATGTCGTTACGTCTTGTTTGGATATTAAAATTAGTAATTATTTGTGTTATATAAACATCTTCACTGTGTATCTATTTTGTTTCTGCACGATTATCGCTTATCCATCACTAAAATTGTTCATTCTTTACCTGGATTGTTTAAAAAGTTAATAGTGTGTTCACGATCCACTCTGTGCTCACAGCGAAGTATTTGATTTTGGTCCATCTTTTTACACCAAAATATCTGCCACACTGAAAGCTAATTCCACCAAGCGCTTTGACTTCCTTCTGTATACACCTACCTCGCCATCCGCTAATCATTCTCCATTTCTCTAGCAACTTGACTGAGTTATCATGTGGGACGGAAAGACCCACCAGCACAATGCTGGCAGTACTTAGAGATTGTATCACTGAAACTGGGGCAACCCAGTAAATTGCCAAAGGTAACCGACCCCACCCCTTAAAAGTGATCCAGACCATTTCCATCAGTAAGACAGTATTACATGCTATAATTATTAGAAGAAGCCTATCTGCAAATAGTTGACAGTTTTTGTGAATGATTTTCAAGCACCGATACTTTTTTAGGAGTTGAGTATTGAGATCTCCCAGTCTATTAAATGTTTCTAAATAGTCAAAATATTGTCTATACATGTCAATCACCATGAGAGTAACCACGATCATCATGCATCCTGTTTTGCTCAAGTCAAAAATAAAAGTACAACCTCCTGCGAGTTTGATAAAAAACAAAAGGGTCTGACCAATCAAATCCGTGGGCACGTAACCCAGCAAATATTCGAAACTGGTGTCTACAATTAAATGCAAGGGACCGGCACGTTCCAAAAGAAAGAAGATAGTCACTGCCACAGGCAAAACTATAAGTGCTAAGATAGTACATTTCAGGAGGAAACACTTCACCCGAAGAGCAGATGGCAATGACGTGAAGGTTGTTCCTTTGGTGTACCTGGACGTGGATAGTTCCTTCAAAGACATTGACGTGCGTACAGAAATTTCCCGGAGAAATTGGTTAAACCCTAAGGCTAAATGTGAAAATGAAGCGATGATGCAAATATTGATGGCGGAGTTGAGCATGGCATAGGTGGCGATGGTAAGTGTTAAAGTAAACATAGACAAGGGTACGAATGTCACGCAGAGAAACACCAAAAGACACACGCACATGATGAGAGGATGAATGATGGAGAGTACATAATATCCCCAGAAAACAGGATCCAAATAACTTTTGTTCTTTTCGAGAAGTTCTAATTTGACTGTGGCAGAGTTCCAGTGATAAGGTTGGCGGGGAATAAACCAGAAAACGCGGTATAGGAAAGTGAATACTTCATCCGCATACAGTTCAAAAGGGGCATTTTTATGACCAGGGTATGACGCAGAGACACGACATTGGGAGGGATCCTCTGGATTACAATTTGGCGGAGGGGTCAATCTCACTGGAAAAACTACAGCTTTACTTGTAGCCATAGGTTACTGCTAAAAAACCTGCATACCTGAAAGAAAACTTGAAACGTAGTGACCAAGCTTCTCCTTCTGTGTCCGATCCAATAAAACTAAATTTGTCATTACAGGGTGAATAAATAAAGTAAATCTATTAAAAATACAGTATTTCGGATTCAATTATTCAATATATAATGACTAAGCTTCCAATAAATATTTAAAAACATATTTTGTATGTTCGTTCTAAAGAGCTCATGTTTATAATGTGGATGTATCATGATATTATAAGAATTTTG
>JAHZNE010004073.1:0-11529 GCA_027744055.1 Callyntrura sp. NNG-2020
TTTCCCAGGTACAGCCTTGCTTCTGCACCTTGCTTCATTAGTTCTCTCTCAGAATTTTTGCTATCGGACATGATGCCGTTATTTCTGCTGCAAATCCTGATTATTGCTATTTAACAACTAAGGCACTTTAAGACAAAGGAAAATTTTTAAACAATTTCCAGCTGCAAACTCCACCAAACGGTGTATTGACTTTAGTGCTGTTTACTTTACGTATTATGGATTGTTGTTGGATAAGTCAGGTAGGCAGGTTTGTTTTGTTTTGTGCAAGAGCATGGAAAAAGAACGTGTACACATATTTTATGTCAGCAAGAATGAATGTAAGTGCTTTTACTTGTGAAAAGATATTCCCGCGCAATAATTTGATGAATATGAGTGAAATGATGTACGTAGTTGAATTCGGCATTCTATTCTGCTTTCACCACCACATAGCAACGGGGCTATTGTTAGTGTCAGCAGTCAGCACACCCAAAATTTGTAAAAATGACTTGGTACACTTATGCAGAAAATTTTTCCGTACACGAATAGTATCCTGTTTAACTTTATAATTATGAATTGGTAATTATTTTAGAACCTTGCCATTGAATGAACTAGCATAAAGTGTGCGCTATTTGCATTCCTAAAAGTAGTCTGCATAGTAACATAAACTCTTTCCTGCTTTTCTGAATGCTGTGGCTGTGGCTATGTACATGAAACAAGTGAAAGTACGGTATGTTCATAATCGCCATATAAACCTTCATCTATTGCCATAAAAGTAGACAATTCAACGAAATTTAATGAATTATTCACAGTCGTTCCTTGGTATTTAAATGAATATTTTTTCACAAGTATGACAAATGTGTAATTTTGATAAAATGAGGTGCTTATATGAAAAGTCTGTCTCAACTCTCAACCCAAACAAACGAAAAAATTTCCAGACATTATAACACATTTATTCACAAAATCCCAAAAGATTATTGTTAACAAGTATATTTTAGTAAATAATATACATATATATAGATACTCGGTTTTTGAACATGATAAGTATGAAAATAAACTTTAATAGAATGATTATTGATGTGGTGAAAAAACTATAATATTCCTGAAAGAGAATTTGACGTAATGTTGCTTCCACATTCGCATATGTTCGTTATGATTATGATGGAATGGGCATTAAATAAGTAAAACGTTATTGTTTCAATTAAACTCAGCGTTATATGGTGATGATTAGGCAGAATAAATTTAGCACCATGTGTATGCACATACTGTACTACATTTAATAGAGAGAGAAAGAGAGATAATTATTTGTTTCCGACAGAATTGGGCATCCTCTTACCGTCAAGTCTCTACTCTCCGTCAGAGCTGTCGCTGGACTCTTTCTTCGCTTTTGCTCCTTTGCTTTTCTTCTTCTTACGCTTTTTTAATTTCGACCCCTGAAGTTTTCCTGCAATCTTTGGTTTGTTCGCCGGAGCCGGTTTCGAATTGCCATTTGAAGCCGCTTTGTTTTTGGACCCTCGTCTACTCCCACCTCCTGCCAAAGCTGCCTCCTCTGCTTCTTGTCTCTCCAGTTCCTCTTTGTCCAAAATCATGCGTGTGTATGAATCATAGGGAAACTCTTTGCAGTATCCGCACTCAATCTCACCCGCGCATTCCTTACACGTTTTAATTCTAGTTTCAGCCCCGCCCCTTTTAGTTTTCATAACTATTATTCCCATGCTGGCAAGAATGGCATTACTTTGTGACCCGGGGGCGCCGCTTGTAGCAGCTTCTAGCAATTTCGCCTCTAATTTCCTCGTGGCCAATTTTAATTTCCCAAGTTCAACTAACCGACTAAAAATTTCTTCTTCCAGTCGATTCTTGGGGCGGAGCATGGTTAACATCCTCCAAGAAATATCAACTGCTGCCAGGTCTTCCAAACGAACTGTTTTCATGCTGGTCGGTACAGGGTCACCGTAAGTGAAAGTATGCTTGGAATTATATTTTGCCTCTTTCTTTGTGTAACGGAAAGAAAAATCTGTGTCTCTGACCCGAACATCTTCTTGGCGAACCTGTAAAACAACGTTCGATTTACAGCGTGTAAGGCTTGTAACTATAGTGTCAAGTATCTACATATATTATTACAAATTATTGGTAAACAATGAAAAATGTTAATTACTTTCTCCGGTCGAATTTTATACTCTGGAATTTTATCAAAGTATTTTTCAAATTCATCTTGATTCCTTATGCGTACTTTTGACAAATCAAGAATCTGTTGATGAGGGTCTTTCTTTTTGGTGAGGTCATCTAGTTTTAAAGCCATGTAATTAAAAAATGCTTTGGAAATTACAGGCCCTACAAAAAAACTTGAAACTGACTTTTTTTAGTTTGATTTGCACGCTGCACGTTCTATTCTATCCACTAGCAAAAGGTAAAAGGTACTTTGATGGAGCCCTGCATGTTCACTTTCACTTTGTCGTCTATTTCTACACAGTTTTCTCACGTTGCTGCTTCCTTCCATCCATTTCCACTCTGCTCCACTCTTTATTGAGTCATCGAATGAAAAGGCCAAAAAGTCTTGCTCTATCAAGTACTATTTGAAGTCCCTGTCGTGTCGAAACGAAATTAGAGAAAATCACAGAGCTAGCACGTTGATCATAAAATGTTAAATTTACACAGATACAGGCAAATATAACGATCCATAGCGCTGGCAGGGGGCTACCATAGAACAACATAGAACATAGGGGGGCGATAGAAACGTGAAAATGAACTTATAACACGAAACTTTTGTCTTTTCTCTAAATGATATTGCTTCTTATCTACGGCAGTTTCTTTTATGTGCACCGAACCCATTTTCAATTCTTTTGATGTATCATTTCAATAACTCATACAGTTGTCAGGTATGGCATGAAAGAGATTTGATTTTCGTCATGTCATAGATATACGAACACTCCTATTCCTATTATGGGTTGCCGTGTTCCAAACTATAAAAACTAACACAACACAAGTTTATATTTTGTAGCGCTCTAAGAAAAACAGACGAAATCATGTTTCTCAGAACAAAGTCATTTTGATGTATCGCTTTTGTATTTTGGTGTCTCGTATCCATCGTATCGTATAAGAAAGAACGTAAAAAAGAAGTACCCTAATATTTTGTGCGTACAAGACAAAAAAACCTCGGCAAAAGTCACTTTGGTTTCCTTGTATTTATGAAAGTCAGGAATAGTACGACCTCTGCATGTGTTTTCACCTGGCACGAACATTACAAACACTTTTTACACTGTCAACTGCACAGGGGAAAGTTGTTATGGTAAATATCAAAGGAATTACTCAATGCATAGATAGGTACATATGCTCGTATATAAAAAATATTAAACGACATAAATTGGATGAATATCCCTGGTGAAAGGACGGAATAACTCCATTGCCAATTCTAATAATAAATCTTGCGACAACAGAAAGAAACATGATTTTTATGTTGAGAGTTTACTATTTACGACTTGTGCACGTTGTAATCATACAAAAGTAATTCAGGCTTACTTCTACCTGTTCCTACACAATATTATGTTTTTATTAACAAAGAGCCAATAGTTTAAGATGCCGGAAAACAGCAATTTCAATTGAAAAACGAAGTATAATGCAGGGGCTTCCATGTTTCTAGATATTCCCATTTCCTAAAAACCAGGCATAATTTATCGACCAAATAATTTAGTAAGTACAAAAGAGTGCTTCAAACGGGGGATGCATTATATATGTATCAATTTGTATATTAAAATGTGTATGAATCCAGCAAACCAGGTAGGAGGAGCAGAACCATGCTATGTGGGTGGTCAAAAGATATGCTCATCTTGAAACAGGCATAAACTGTAATTTAAGAAGAAAGTTCCTATTGTTCAATACCATCATGCATTCCCTGTGAAGACCACATCATTTATGGGTAAAAACTTGTAAAATCGAAAGTAGAAACTTTCATTTTCCAGAAACTTTCCCTTTGAAAGATACAGACACTACCTATTAAACTAGATCGTTTAACAAAAACCTACCCACACATCTACATGCATGAACTAATACGAATGCGTACATAAATGGCTGTTAAGAATCGTGTTGGGTCGTAGTCCTACTAAACTTCTAGATAGGCTTTAGCTACGTGGTATACGCTCCTTTCATAGTAAAGGCTACTTACCTTGATTGGCCTGTCATTTAAATAGAACACCTTGTTAGTAACAATATCTATATAACTCAGATTGCACTCTTATCATCACATTAATCGTTCATGAAGTCGTTTGGGCATTAACGACGGTGATGTTGTCACGGCGAAGTTGTTATGATATACCAATGTAATTTCAGAATCAGAATCCATTTTTCCTCCAGAAAAGGGCACGTTGCATGTGTGTTATGTATGTAAGCATAGATGGGAAAGCTTCGAAATAACTTTCCTTATCCAACAGGAATTGATCTGCGCATTATATCGTATTTATTAGTTCTAGCTATAACTATTTCTGTGAGAGTTATAGTTGTATTTCTTCTATAGCTAAAGTAATTCGTGTTGGACATTAATGGAATTGTGAGTTTTGACAAATTTATTAGTTTCACTTTCCCCCAATTTCAATATTTTTATACTTTTCTATTTTCCTAAGCTACATGATATGTCTGCCATTGCAACCCACAGCGTGAGAAAGCAGAGATTTGCGAGTTGAAAGTTTATTTATCAACAAAATGAAATTATTGAATGCAAATTACAAAGTGAATTAAACTTATGTTTTTGTTTGCAAAGTAGTGCAGAACAGCCAGTCCATCGTTTATGGTTACATTTTAATCGTCAGGGGCTAAAACAGGTTCCACATTCTCCTTGACCTTCTTCTTTTTCTTCTTCCTCCTAATTTTCCTGATTTGCATTTTCAACTTTCGTCCTTGCTTACTAGCACCTTGTCCCTTCTTCTTGGCAGCTGCTGAAGTGGATGGTGTGGGAGCTGCCACCGTAGCAGATTTGGAAACTTCCTTCAAAAAGGCAATTTCTTCCTTGTCTTGATTTTCCAACTCTTCCTTGTCCATTATCATTCTTGTGAAGGATTCGTAATGATACATTTTGCATAGTTTGGGGTCACACAGCTCCAATCCGCAGTTTTTACAGCATTTCAGGCGTGTTTCCATGGCACCACGTTTTGATCTTGTCTGCACAAATCCAATAGCAATTAAATACGTAGTTGCTGGTGTTCCCACAATGGAACTCATAATAGCTTTAACGGTAGCTTGCTCCTGTTTTCTTGCACTCAGGGCAAATCTCCCCAGATCCACCAAACGCTCAAAAATTCCTTCTTCTAACCGATTCGGTGGTCGGTCACTGGTTAGCATTTTCCAGTGAATATCCAAAGCCCACAAATCTTCAAGCCTTGTTGTTCTCATGCTCAAAGGTAATGGTTCTTCGTAAAAATACTTTTTACTGTTGCTTTTGGAGTTCGAAGTCGCGCTGATGTTAATTCCCAGAGAGGTCGGTGCATTACCTGCATTTGTACTTGTGTCCTGCCTTGTTAAATGAGAAGTGGTGAAAGTGAAATCAGAGATGATCTGAATATCGTCATGTTCTATCTACACATAGATTAAAGCCAATTTCATTAGTTATCCAATAATCAAATGCATTTGTATGGAAAATTTATACATTTTTTTAAGTAACTTACTTTATCTGGGCGGAGCTTCATGTCGGGAACCCTGTCCATGTACTTAAAAAAGTCAGCATCATTAAATATTTTCACTTTTGACAGATCCAACAATTTCCGCGGCTGTTTCATGGAAGCAGTAAATATTTCTTCAAGTTTCGCCATTTTGCAGAAAAAATTTGAACTTGCAAATATGCCAATTTATTTATGGGAAAAAATTAAGGAGAGTTAAATTAGTATTTGACGTCTATATTATAAAACACAGAGGACGTGTTATTGCTCCTAATATTTGCAAGGAAGGTGAAAAGCGCAGCGACAGTTTTTAACTTCGAATTGTCTTTAATCAGATCAAGAATGAAAAGAAGATCAATTTTGGCAAAATTTTGTTTTGCTTTTGCCCATTCATAGAGTATTGCAAATTGCACACTTTTGTTGATTTTTCCACATTTTTCTCATCAAAGCCAATTGCATATGTCATCTCATCATTATTATTGTGATTGTCCATTTAATTTCATAACTTTGGCATGCTTGCTTGTTTGTGCCTTTTAGGTACGATATACGCCATGATTTCACAATAGGTTTATTTTGGCAGAAACGAGCTATTTTCCCGTCATCGTTAGGATCTATATACCTTTGTTGGCAGATTTCCGTGTTGATGTGATGATACAAACGACAGCCACAAAAGATTTTTTGATTGCCGGTAATAAATGTTATAGCATGACAGGTTTGTTTGCAGCTATTTGAGTAAATTAAATAGACATTATTGACATCAAGCAAGGCTGACAATAAGAACTAACAGCTTAAGCAAATGACTACTGTGGCTAGCACTGCCATTCGTTATGCAAATTATCATAATTTATCCGTCTGTCTCTGTCGCACCAGTAGAGCTATTTCTATTGTCGTACCGTCTCTACCTGGTCACCATGTCACCATTTTCATTTATTATTGGCAACCAGCAGCGTGCATTGTGCACGCAGACAAAATGATAGTAATTTAATAAATTTAAAAAATAGGCTGTATGGGTATCGGTATGTGGGTAATTGCTTAGTGTTTAGCACTTGGTTAACAGAAAATATATGCGATCTTTTTTGAAGAAAAGTGAAAGTGGGGTTACATGGCTTTCCTTTGAACGTTGTATAAAGTTGTATGTAACTATGTGGTAGTAGTGAGTTAAGGGTATACTCTCACTGTGTGTACAAAGACCATAAGTTGAGCATAGTTGATAGTGAATCAGTATAAGTGAGTATAGTGACCTGGTGAAAGTAATGCCATCTTAAACCTTTCCACACAAAAGTGAAAGTTCATATGCATTTACATCCGTGAGAGAAAATTTGACTTCTGTAAATTTGTTTACAATTGATTGCTGACGGTAGCAACTATTGGTAGGTTAGGTTGTAGTTGTATGAATTTCGTTTAATAACACCGAAATATTAAACCTTCATTTCTTCACTAGATGCTGGACTGGAGTTTTCAAACCTTGACAATGTTTTAAAATTTTCTGCTGCTAATATAATATAAAAATGCTAATATTAGCTGCTGTGATTATTAATATATAGCAATCATTATAAAAAAAACATCAGCAAACTCAATTAAAGTATTTCTTATTTTAGTAACTAGAATACCTGGAAATTTGATTGGACAATTTAAAAAATAATGAAAAGGGCAGAAATAATTTCAATGGGCAAATAGGAAAGTTTCTAGATAGTTTAAATTCGTATAATTTCCGAAAAACCAAGGAAATTTAAAAAACGCAGCTCGGAAGATATCAAGAAAGAAAGAGAAAGAAAGCGCCCCGAAAATTTCACATTTGCGAATGTAATTTTATATTGTTATACATGTGCATTGGGCATGCGGTCCCTGCCAATAATATAATAGAGTTTGTAGTTTTCTACATGTACATACACATTCGGTAAATTTATTTAAACATTAGTTATACTATCAGGGATTTCCAATTTGTTACTTCATCCTATCGCGCCTCGGCCAATTCGATTCCAAGCATAGTATATAGTGTATTTGCATTCGGGAGAAAGCCGATGTTTTTACTTTGCTGGTCATGAATTGTATTTATTTAAAGGTCGTTGCCAACAAAGCAATACTTTTGCTACATACATATTATTTATTATTTATAAGCAGTACTATTCGTATTTTACAATATATATTTAATTCACACATTAAATGGCGACAGCTCCATATGTTACGACACTACATTCTAACGCAATTTGTATATAATGTGCCATTAGTGATGATGATCTTTCTTGTAAAATCGTAAGCCGCAATATCCACAAGAGTGGTTACCTGGTTGATCCTGTAAAACAAAAAAAACGCAGGTTAATTTTCTTTGTAAATACGTATATTTTCCCTTGTCAATATAAAACCCATTCCATCCCAGAAGGGGAAATTTTTTGTAGTGACATTCTTTTCATCTGCAATTATACGCACACGGGCTGTGGAGGGGATTTATTGCACGTCCTTTTTTGTTATTATTAGTGAGGACGTAGAAAGTAAGTAAAATTCTACACGAACTTTAAATTATAAGAACAAACAGGTAATTAAAAAGGTGGGTAAAATAAATAAACAAGTAAATAAAACGTCAAATGATGTTAAAATGTAAGAAAGTATTCCAGAGCTGAGGAGCCCTTTGCAGATACTGATTACAAAATTTCCATTTTCTCATTTAAATAATACGGAATTATTACCAAGTTTATGTAAACACGAGGATGGCCAGTAGGTCCACCACCTCCGTCACACCACACGACCCTGCTCTCCTTTTGTTCCGGAGGAACTTCATTGATTAGATCAATAGCAAATCGTTCATTTACATGTTTCCTTTTATCGATGAAGCGAACCATTCTGTAGTCTCCTTCTTCATATTGCTGAAAAAATAAATCACGTAGTACCAATAGTTTGAAATTTTTTCGCTTTCACGTACAGGACAATGTCATGTTGTTTGTCTTGTAACGAATGAAAGAAAGATAGTTGCGATTAGGTAAGAATTATATTTTAATAAAAATTAACCTGGCCAGTGTGAGTAGGAATATCCTTTGATGACTTATCGGCCGTGACAGGGGTAGTCACACTAACCATGTGACGAGCACCTTGAAAACTTGCTAGGCTTTTACTAAGGCCATGAAGTCTTCCCAAACTTGACCGAAGCGCCATTCTAAAAAAATAAATTTTGTGATAGTATTAGTTACTGTAGAGATAACCAGTAATTGTCCATTGCACTAACTTTATGAACTACGTAAATATTTAGTTTAACTAACTTGGGAACTGTGGAACTCGGAGCAAATTCAAATTTCTGTTATGGACCTGTGCAAACTTATTGATGGTACATATCTGGTGTGTTGCTGTACAAACAATAGTATCATATGGTTTTGTGATCAGCACAGATGCAATGCAAAGCCTGCAAACATTACAAAGTCAAAAGTAGAGTAGGATCTCTGTAGCAAGTAGTATCAATAGTTTGCCATGTATTGGTGTTGACTTCACTTCACGTTGATAGACACACATGGATCAATGGTCGAAGAATACTAAGAGTAAGCATGATAACTAGGAAAGGATGCACTGAGGCAAGATTTCATTCGATATAAATTTATTCATTTTCTTTCTTTTATAATAAATTATATAATGATTTAGAATGATCACTATATTTTTTTCAAAATGGAAAATTTACAATAAAAACGTTTATTAATTAAGGATCCTAATTACAATACGAGATACGTTCGGTTGTATGTTTTTAATTTTCATCCGAATAATATGAAGGACCGTTTGAAATAATAATACATTAATATATATTTTTTGTAGCAACTATTTTAGCATTACATGTAAACTAAAGTGAGCTATACACTATATAATATAAAAGGAAAATTATTTTTTCCAAGCGTGTCGCTTATTTTTCAGACCCCCCGCAGATCGTCGGACTTTCCTTCTTTCTTCATGATGTTTCTGAGCCTGTTCTCGGAAATTTTCTTTTTTCTTTTTCTACATTAAATATTACATGAGCGTTAACATTGCAAATTAAAAAAAATCTTTAACCCCATATACATTGTATCTAAAAGAACTTTACCTGTCTTAATTGAAACGTCATCTCTCTGTTTCCAAGGGGTCCTCTTGTGATGCCAAAATCATCATCGTGATGGAGTCGGTCTCCAAACGTAGCCCTATGTTAAAATATCAAAAAAGGGTGTTAGTTTTCATACAATGCTTTTTATATCATTGCAAAATACATTACATAAAACATTCATTTTACCTCGAGTTCCTTCGTTTTTCGCTAGAATTCAAATCTGAAACCTTGAAATCTTCACCCCCTTTAAGCTCATAAAACTTGGGTTGGAGTAATGCATTATTGTCCTCTTCAATCTGGCGAAGCCGCTGCTCATTTCTAATTTTCCTTCTTTCTTCTCTGACTTCTTTCACCCATTCTTTATCGTCATCGGATGAGCTATCGCCTTCGTCTGAACTATCCTTACCTTCCATTTCATCATCTTCATCGACCACTTTAAACATGGACTCGAGTTTCTTGGTTTTCTTTTTGTCAAGTTTCGATAATACAGGGTTTAATAATCTATAAAGTCATTTAAAATAAATGAATATACTTTAATATTTACATTTATTTTTCAGACACATCATATAAATTGTCGTGTATGCATGTTTGTACCTGAATTCTTCAGCGGCCTTGTCAATCTCATAATCAGGGTTCTCAAACATCTTTTTAAAGCGATCATCTTCTATAAGACTACCGTATTTCTTGGTAGGCTGGCTCATTAGCTTAACAGCAAGATCCCTATTAACCTGGGGTAATGTCTGAAATTTGGAGAAAAAAAACGAATTAACTTTTTATTTGCTCCAATATTTACGTATAGCCTCAACAAACTCCTAACATGCAGCTGTACGGCTGGATATTATACATTTAGTAATATAAACATGTAATATAGTGATTTCAGTTAACTGCCCGCTTACATTAAGTTTAATACGACTTGCTCCCAATACGGTTAATACAAGGGAAAATTGGGGATTTTGTGAAACACGTTGTTATATTGTTTGTAAAGCTCGTTGATCTGTGCATGTTAATGAACACCATCGGGGGGCTGCTCCTAAAGACTAGAACAGTAATACCAATACGGTTAATACAAGGGAAAATTGGGGATTTTGTGAAACACGTTGTTATATTGTTTGTAAAGCTCGTTGATATGTGCATGTTATACTTTTGTATTCTCAACTAAACATACCGGAATGTAATAAGACAGCATTTTTCTGTCTTCGTTTGCCACGAAAAACATGCCTGTATTGGGAACAACACAAAGGTCATTAAGTTGTGCTTCGCTCTCCACTGACGTGTAGGGTTCGCCCTGTTTGAAGAAAAGTTAAAACTTTAGTTATTTAAAGTGCAAAAATTGTGTACTATACATGACAAAACAAAACAGACATGGTGTTTACCGTCTCTTGATTCCAAATTTTGACAATTTTTTCGTCCATTGAAAACACCATGTTTTCAGAAGGAAAGAATTCCAAATCTTTGATAGGAAGTGAGTTAAAATGATCTTTGACTATAAGGGGAGATGATGACCTAATATCGTAGATCATGGTTTGGCCAGTCGCAGTACCAACGCCAAGAGTTAGACCATCTTTAAATGAAAGGGAGGTAACAGAAGGTATTCCCGACACCCTAGAAACAATAAGTATGAACAAATTACATTTATTGCAATATTTGGTTCCTAAAATAAACTACGAAAACTTTGTTTCTAAAGCAATATTTCAAGGTGTGGTTCCTTAGGATGTATTTTTAAATAAACAAATCAACACGAATATCCTTGACAATAAAAATCAAACTGCCCGCATAAATTAAACCCGTTACTATTTCGATATGTAGATTCTGAAAAGGTTTTAGTAAACAGCTTACTCTGTATCATCAGTGAAAGCATGG